>MNPL01000990.1:0-22261 GCA_002081605.1 Tropilaelaps mercedesae | reverse complement strand
TATATATATATATATATATATATATATATATGGAGAAAAAATGTGGGTTATGTACTGCTGAATTACATCAGATTACGGATTTTTAATAATAGACCAGATAATAGAAAAACAACTTTATTAGAGGCTAAAAAAGTCAATAAATCTACCGTCATGTCATATTTACGTTGTTCATCTTGATAGCTTTATTCGTATGTCACTTAGAATGGTTTGTTGGAGATGCAAATCCACATAATCTTTTACATTCGATTTGACCTAATCACATTTGTGCACGGTGCAATTTTCTTATCAGCAGTTTAAACATACTTCTGTTCACTAATATGGATTATTGAATTTAATGTCCTAAAACGCCAGTGATATTTTTAGCTCATTTATGTTACTTTTTTGATCTACATTTCATGTACTCTCGTAACATTTTGTTACTATACCATCGCTTAACGATTTTTCTTTCAATTCATATCCAAAAACTATTTCTACGAGTACTTGCGCTCTAAATCTTGGTCCTAACCGCATCTTTGTATCAAAGTGATAAAGAAACTCTCTTTTAGTAAGTTGAATATGTTTAATTCCAATTATAACGGTTTTATATGTATATATATATATATATATATATATATATACATATATTTTTTTTTTATATATTTTTTCGTACTTAGGTATATCTACACATAATCATAGTTTTCAATAAGGCTTATTTCGGCATAAAATCATATTTTGTCAGGCGGCTTCACCCAATAACACGTGTACGAGGTTTTTCGTCGTTGCTAAACCCATAATTTAAACCACAGTTCATTCTGTGCCAGTTTTTGAAAAGGCTTTAGATTGTATTAAAAATTTTGTGAGCTTCATTTTACAAGGACGCTCCTTATCTTAAGTGTTGAAAATTATTGATGTTTAAAGGCAAATGTGAAGATGGGCAGATTGGATAGGCAAGGCTACTTGCATGTGCCCTTATAAAAACGATGCGCGGAAGTTTGCAGTTACGGATGGTTTTAAAATACGATGGATAACCTATATAAGGAGAAACACGATTCACTTGAGTGATAATGACCACGGCTGTATTGCTTGAGAAATAACATTAATACTTTTAATAATTAGCAAAGGATCAACGTAGGATGATATAACGTTTGGATGAGGTGACTAAACTACATAGCCGGTGTATATGTTGGGTACTAGAACTGCTATTCCAGTTTATCGTGTATGTACTACTATTGTTGCCGTCTGACAAACAATTAGAAAATTGACGAGCAAAAACTATGAAGTAATTTTGTCTTGACTTTCATGATTTTGTGTTCAGTTTTTGTTCCAAAAGGTCAGTTTTACTGATCACTGCTAGTTATTTAGAAATAGCTATTATTCTACAATCCTACCGGTATCCTTGGTACTTGATTATATTATATCATCTGATAGAGTTATTTTTTGAAAGCGATATACGAAAATAGAGAAACGCAAAGGTTGGAGACATCTTTTTAGAGATGAGCGCCGCCCCTTATAGAGATTGTGCTGAACCAGCCGCTCAAATAAGGCCAATATGAACAATGCAGCTCTCCCGTGAGAACATCTCGAACGTGTCGGGGATGTGCTTTGAACGCTGACGTGCATCGGGCTGCAACTACGCTGTGGTGTTATGCCATACGTCCGAACTTCACCACCCCTGAAACACGTACATCTGCCATCCAGCCATCAGATGGACCATCGTCAGCGGCACCCGTAAATGACGTAGAGGACCGCTCGTCATTATTTAGTCTATAATATCAATTGGCTCCTATCGCCACAACAAGCAGAGCTTTTAAACGGGAATCTCCGCCCGAATTTGCTTCTGTCCACTAATCTGCCAACATACTTGGACACTAGTGGCCACACACATCTGTGTTGGCTATGGGCTATTTAATGTGCTATCTTTTTTACACCTGGATGTACAGGGTAACCATAGCAGTAACGGCTGGTTAACGTAATTGTGTAATGCATAAATTCCGGGTGAATTTAGACACTAGTGACTCTACGAGCAGGGTATTAGAATCTCCCAAAATGGTCACTGGACTTCTAAAAGGGGTGCTGTGGAGTGCCGCAGCATTATATTAATGTACTCTATAGTGACCCTTTTTTAACTTGTGACACTTTTAGGACATCCTGTAGTCTTACCATTAACCTAAATGTTTCCCCTTATTGCTAGACAAAAAAAAAACTTTTAGCACCTTCCGCTAACGCCAACTATATCATATACAGGCGAAAGAAATATGTGCGTGCAACCACCTGTCCTTAATGCGATTGACCTATACCCGCCGCTCTAGAAAAAAACGTATTTTACTCAGTGTGTTTCGAAAATATTTCTAAAGGTTGTTTCGTATTTAGATATTAAAGAATGCTTTTACATTCACTGTGCTATTTTAGCGTTCCATTCGAGACAGTTTCACTTTGAAAAGTCTAAGGCATACTTGCTTATTATAGCTGGTCTATGGTCATTGCAATCGTGGGGTAAAACTATTTAAGAAGTATACTCGAGAGGGGAAGCATACAGACTCGACATGCAAACATGCCGCGGACGCAAATGCAGTATGCTTAATTTTATTTCTAATTATGAACATAATTCTCAGTACAACACAAATGTTGGTTCACTAACGGAACTACAAGTTTGACCCCGCTCAAGTTTTTATCAAAGTAATAATAAAAACGACCAGTAAAATATAGTAATTTGGTAATGAAATTTACAAAGAGCGTTCAGCCACAAACCTGATAAAACAGGTTTCCGGGGAGAGTGTCGGCTAGATTATTATAAATGATTTTGTACATTTTGAATAAGTTACCTACAACAGCTTCAATACAACAGTAGAGGCTATCTTTTTCGATAAACGTACTTAGTTTTGCGATAGTATTTTTTCTGAGACTAAGGCAATTCATGTAAATATATAGATTTTACGTATAAGAGAGATTAAATATGCCCACAGCTCGGTCAGCTCATATTTCCAGATGTAAGAAACGTGGATGGATAGTTCATTAGTAAATGTAGGAGCAATTCTCGTCGTATTTCATGGACCAACTAAATTTCAAGCATACCAGTAACCAAACTTGGACTGACCTCAACTCCTCAAAAATTGCTGAAAAATTGCAAAGTTTTCGCCGTAGTTTTTCTGACTAAGCCTCCAGTTTAATTCAAGTACCTTCAATGTTATTTAAAGTACATTTGTAATCATTTGTAAGCCCATGTCAATATGCGCAGCCCAATATAAGTTGTAGCCATATGTCATTTTTGCGTAAAGAAGTAACGTAAACCTTTGCATGATTTCAGGCCAATAACCCCGAGATCGGTCATACGATCACAGATGTATCGCGTACAGCTTTGCATTTTCGCATATAGATGTATATCAGCGGTATGTATCAGCAACGGAAGAAACCCCAGAAGAAACAGAGGGCTTGTCGCCTCGCGGACATTGCCCCGAGAACCAACGAAAGCCCCAGCTAGGGGAAAGGGTACGTGGCAAGGGCCACTTTCCCACATCAGCACTGGAAAGGGCAATTCTATCGTGGGATAGTTGGTCCGAAGAGTCAGATTGGAAAAGGGCGTAGCGGAAAACGCACCCCGTTGCTGGCGCGCTCCTACGCATTCTTTAAGTTCAGTGTACGTTTGTAACGAAAATGTGTTAGCGGAAAGCCTGTGAAGCTCCACTTAGAAGATCATATATTCGATTCGAAAAGAACGGAGTTGATGTGTTGTGTAAAGTGAAGATCCATAATTATACTGTTCAGGGGATAATATTGAGAAAATACGTCGTAAACTAGCGGATAAGCAAACATC
Organism: Tropilaelaps mercedesae; assembly: GCA_002081605.1. Lineage (NCBI taxonomy): Eukaryota > Metazoa > Arthropoda > Arachnida > Mesostigmata > Laelapidae > Tropilaelaps > Tropilaelaps mercedesae. The sequence goes on along the minus strand of MNPL01000990.1, from coordinate 18,471 downwards.
ATCATTGGAAGGGAATGAAGAAATAGGAGAAAGTTCTATTGACTAATCCTAACGCCTTGTTAGTTTTAAAATATACAAGGACGAATGAATTAAATACTTACACATTTGGTGTACAAGAGAGGCAGCGTAAATAAAATCTAGTGGTTTCGATTGAGGAGGAGCGAAACGTTACTTTAAAATTTGAGAACTGTTGTCATGTCCACTCAGCGACGCATAACGGCTCCTAACTGTTTTCAAGTGTAAACAAAGGACAGTTCATCAAGCAGTCTCTGCCGTGAAAGTAGAAACGTTTCTTGTGTGTTTTCAGCAGTGTTCAGTGTGAAAGTAGTTGTAGATCGGTTTCGTGCGAAGATTAAAGAAAACAACGTTGTTCGCAGCAATGAAAAGCTTGATTTCACCATTCGTAGTGGTCTATCTTTGAGTCTTCAACACGCTATGAAATCCTCGTTGGATAGAGTGATTGTCGCCACAGTGAGTTGCCTCTACTCTGTGTCGTACGAGGAAGTTCATGCGGGATAGTGGATGGGCGATTCGTGGGCAAGACTTCGAGGGTAAACAGTTTAGTGCGGAGTCCTGCTCTGGGGTGGGAGTGGACCAGGGCCCCGCTCGCTAACTACCGCGATGCGGTGGACTGCGCTTGTTCTCATACACTTCACTGCAGTGCTCGTTCGAGCCGGTGACTTACCTCTCATGAAAATCGGTAAGTACGTTTTTCTGCACAATCCATAAAACAAGGCATCCAAAATTATGCTTCAAATAGATTCACAGACTTCATTCATGCAGTCGGACTCGTGGTTGTTCAAGAGGGGTTTCCTGAAATCGGCGTTTCAAGATGATATTAAAATATTTAGCTGCATACGACAGAAACGGTGATTCTCCAGAAAGTGAAACCCTGGCGTAACGCTTTCGCTTGCGGTCCTCCTAGCTTTCCCTTCCCTTCCCTTCGGACATTTCTGACCCCGATTTGGCCAAGGCGATTAAGTCTACGAAGGATAATAGCGGACGTGTTTTTCGACATTATGCGGTGCGTTACCGTGTCGTTGTACGAATACGGTATACGCTTTCTTATGCATACATATTTTTTATAGATTAAGGCATCAGGTGTCCCTCTTATTCAATGATCCCCTAAACATGAAGTCTGGTCCCTACTCTATGACGGTCGTAATGTATGTTCAGAATGTATGTGTCTCTAATCTATCCTAGACGCTTCTCCGTGGTATTTTCTCATTCGACCCTGCATACATGAACGTTGTACGTGTATTTATGTATGTGAGTGCATAGCTATAGATGGGTGCGACTTGAGAGAAATCTTTAAGAGAACCAGCCACCTCTTTCTTTTCCGGACTTCCTTTTGCTTTTTGGCATTATCGCATTACATCTTTCATATTTTCTTAGTTACTATCACTTTTTTATAGTTTCATCCTTCATATGTATGAGATAGAGGTTTGTTGTGCGTAACTGTCGCGTCATGGCTAAGCCAAACGGGCTGACATCATAAGAGACACCAGGCTGCGGAAATCTGCTTTATTCAAATTTGATGTTTAGGATGGCTTCTGAAGGGACAAGGGTCGCTTGTTTAGTTAACTAATATGCAGGCCTTTTTGGAGATGCACAAAACATCTCAATCTCTGGGCAGTATTCTGAGCCTATTTTTAATGCTCAATCATTCCCGATTACCGAGTATTCTGATAGTTAAGCATGCGTAAGCCCATCTGCCCGCATATCGAGATTCTTGATTGTACAAACTTTGGCATGTTCCTTATTCTTGTAGGTACGCACGTGATGTGATATGCTGAAAAAAAGGGTTCAGCATGTCCACGATTTCGTAACTACTTCCATACAGGGTTGCCATGCAATGTTTTCTATCGAAATTATAAGCATATGGTTTGTTTTAAACAAGCGTACCTCAATTAGTTTGTTTGTATGTATATGTGTCTACTACAAACATACCACATTTCGTGTACAGTGCTTTTAAAGGAACATAGTTCTATCACAATTATATATAATTCTAACCTGTCTAATTTTTTAATTATTGCGTTCCCGTGCCTACTCTACAAAAACATTGTTCCAAACGAGGCCGTACAGTAACAGAGATATAGTACAGGGAATACAAACGAAATATTAAACTATGTATGTTAATCATTTTATTGAATTATTATAATAAGGAGAAGTTTGTTCCTTAAGCACTACAGATAAATAGTAGGACGTATTTAATAAACATAAAATTAGCATTGGACACTCTCGGGTGCGTCCGGTCGTGGTCTTTGTTTGACGCAAGCACTTTGAATAAGGTTTTCGTTATTGTAGTACATTCTTGAAGAAATATACTAAGATAACTAAAAAATTATATTGTTTTTTTTATAAACTTCTTCCTAAAACCGTGGTCTGACTACGATCTGATTAATATACGCTAGCCTTTTAGTCTCTGTGACCATTTCCTTTGCGAAATGACGACAGTCACAGAATCTTTAAAGTAGCTTTCGGATTTCAAATATTATACTTTTTTTGCTTGCTCGTTGTGTGCAATCTTTGAGGTATAAAAATATTTGAGGAAATTGGTTATGTACGACTCGCAACGATTTCACGGAATTTTATATTTAGTAAATTGTAGAAATTGTTTTCACAAAACACTAGCGAGGCCGTATGATGGAGATCTTTTAACCTCTTAAAGAGGTCGTAGTAGTGGGTAGTGTAATCGTATTTTTACCTAGACACAGCGCTTTTATTTTAAAAGCAACATCATTTCCTTTCCCTTTGTTTTCATGAAAGTGTGCGTCATCTAGCCATTTTCTGCATAAGATGCATATTGATACTCGTCGAGAATGCGTTTGAGCGAACAGTTTAGAACTTACATAGAACAAACTGAGTACGAATGCTGGCGAAATTGAAACGAAACCGGAGACTTCAAAGTATAACAGTTCTTTAATCAGTTCTTGATGTAATATAAATTTAAACACAGTTGCATGAACGAAAATCGTTTTGTTCGTTCACCATTTAGGAAAAAGCGCGTGAAAGCGGTCATTTCGACAAGACAGACATCCGATCCAACATTTAACATTTGGGCAGGAATTACACACCAGAAGGCAAACGTTAAATTTGGCGACAATCGCTGCCAGGAAGGCGATGCCTGAGATCATACCGATAGCGGCATTGACGCGTCATTGATGGGCAAACAGTTTGCAACTACGACTGAACCAATACGGCCAGATTTTCGCATTTTCGAATGACACTTCAAACTCCGAAGTTCGAAGTTTTGATAGACGACACGTTGTCGACATACCTTGTAACATTGTCATACCGACTGCCCAATTCTTCCGGCTTCCGGGTTGGTTGGGAAATGAAGTAGGATCGTGGACTGGTGGATTGGAACAAGCTGATTACGCTTGAGCGGTTTCAACAGACCGAACAAAGATCGCGTACATAGATGGGTCAGTGAAGATAGAAGGTGGTAAGCTGTGTCTTATGGAGCTGTTCTATGTGGTGCCAGCGTGGCGATGCTGTATGTTCACCCTGCTCCATCTCCGCCCACGCGTCTGCCTGGAGCCAGTAGGTGGCCCGGGGCATCAAACTGTGTTAACCAATGGCTGCAAGTGATTGATCTCTCCCACTTAAAGCCCGCTCCCTGAGTATGTATTTCCCTCTATTCTCTGTGGAATTCTTAGGCGTGCTGTCATGTTTGCACTATCGCTTAGCTTACAACCTTATCGAGCCAAACACACGTGCCCTGTCTCAAAGTAGTACGCGTAAAGCTCTCTAGCGTAAGTACATTGCTCGTTGGCAGTCTCCACATAGTTTACACGCTTAAGTATGGGGCCACTAAAGAAAAACCGACCTGTTAGTTTCAAAATATGGAAAAATATACAGAGAATGTACTAATACTAGTTTCCGTATAAAGAAAGCTTGCTATGTACTTATAAAAGCTAATCAGAAGGGCTCACACCCATTCTGTTATAAACAGATAGAGGGATTTGTAGGTCACGGTAATCGTTCAAGTGCCAGAAATTGTGGGCTGAAACATAAGAGTGGGATCGCATCGTGCAACGCATGTATTCACAAGCCCAGTGGCAATAGCACGCTCCGTCAAGCGCGAGCAGGTGTAGAAATACACTATTTTCATGGATAGACTATGAAGTGACGGATTCTCGAAGCGTCTTTCTAATGGTTTTTTTGCGATCATACTTGTGTCACGCCATGAGTGAACAGGATGTTGCAAGTGAGCACGGCTGTCTAGGCGTTAAAAGGCTGCAAGATGTGCCGTGTTGAGTACGTTCGGATCTACTTGATTGAGATTACGAGGCGGTCTCTTGACCACGTCACTCTAGCTATTTGCCTGACTGTGGTGGGGAAGCGAGGTGGAAGTGCAGATAAAACGGGAACTCGTATTACATGGTAAGCAAATTATTGAGAACCCAAAATTAAAAGTAGGTCTTTTAACGCCTTTTAACGCGATGATGATACAGGCTTACTGTACGCCACAAGCTGCATACGTTTACAACATGTAATACAGAACGAAGCCCTCGAATGTCAGGACTAAGACACACCGATCGTACTGTTTTAAACGGAAAATCCTTAGTTGATGGAATTAAGGTATTCAGGATAGACGCAAATATTATTTGACTCAACATTCGACTGACCAGCGAACACACTTAACTGAGTAGACTGGCTTGGTACCCTATTGGTAACGACTCGGAGCCTTTAAAACAATGCCAAATAAGAAAACATTCGTCCACTGGATTGGCCTAAGTCGACTCTAAATCCACAGTTATCTTCTGCAATTCTCATAAACAATGCGACGACAAAACGATACAGAAGCAGATTTGCAGGAAACAGAAAATAACTGAGCCTCAAGATTGATTGCATTCGTTAGCGTACATTAAGCGTAATTTTACGACAAAAAGCCCAAAACTAAAGGCACCGGTCGTGCCGAAGAACATGACACTAACAAGAATAGCAAACGACACAGTCTTATTCGCTAGAACGGCCATTTTCCTTTTTTGATTCATCCCTCCCATAACAGAAGCGACTTTCTAAGATCGCCTCCTACACGCCTTGTGCTCAAAGTAATATTTTTAGTGGCCTTTTCCCAAAAATCATCTAGTATCCCAAAACAAATATTCGGTCTCAGAGAGCATTGACTGTTTTTTTAATTATTGCATGCATTCAACAGACCACGCCATTATGGTATAAGCATTTTTTTTTATATATGCGAGCGTTATCATTAAACCCTGATGCCAAGCCACCCAGGCAATATTTCGGTGCAGGAGTCATTCTATATTAACTTCCATAATATCTAGTCGGCCACTTTAACATTTCAGTACAAACGATAAGCAGTTCGATCTGTGTTCTGTTAGCTTTTCTCTTTTTATTCTTAATTTCTTGTCTCTGTCTTATCATTTTTCTTTATCCAAGCTTGTGTTCCAACTCATTCGCTCTATCTATCCTTTTTATGCCTGCTGGTGGGTTTACTGTATTGTAAAGATGGTCTTGTCACCAGGTCCCTTTCTGGTAGATCTGTAGGTTAAGAGATGCGGGCTCGAAGGACCGTCATTCTCTTGTGGAGTTTGCGTCATTGTATGATTTCCGTCGTTATTGCACGAGGGTGTTTTTCTTTCGGCAGCTCGCCCTCGATACATCAGGGCGAGATATTGTGGCCACAGTTGCGTTCCATTTCAATCTGGTCACATTTCCAGTACTACTAAGTCGACCGGCCAGAGACATAGCCGTCGTGCTCAACACTTTCGCCATGTCTCTCGTTCTTTCGGCTTTCGTCCAGCCTCTCTTAAGGGTCGTCTGGCCAAGTAGACACGATCGGTCAGGCCGAGTCCGCGCGCCCCGGCGCCTTAGTACTAGCATTGCCGATAGCCGCAGTCACGGTCAAGGCGCTTCTCTCATCGCTGCCTCATCCCACCGTTCCACCCCATTGAAGAGGAACAAAGATAGCGTAGACCAGAAGAGTTTTGGTTTTACGTTCTAAAACGGAAATCTTTCTTTCTGCTCATATACCTGTAACGCCTCGTTCTGCTGCTGTTGCTCATTGTACAAAAGCGACTATGGATCCACCTTATTTGGGGCACTGGTCCCATATAGCCTATACCTGTATAACTGTGTGCCTGCCTTTCCACGGACTGATCATCTTCCAACGTATCGGACGTTTGCCAACTTACTGCTACAATAAGTTGGCCCATCCAGCTATCTGGAATGGCTTTAGCTGCCTAGCACTTACCGACGGTCACCGGAGCAGTTGGCACAAACTACTGTTTTATTTTTTCCGTAGTTTCCCATCTGAAAGTGAGAATACATTAATGCGGCTTGCAAAGAGATCCCAATTCACTTATCTTTTTCTTCCACGAACAAACAAACAGACATACAGCAAAATGTGCTTTCTACTATTTATTGTTAAATGACTGTTCGTCTTCGTCGTCGCGCCATCGCCGTTTCTGCCAACACAGACAGATATTATTCCTCGGCTTTTACACTGCGCGTCGAGTAAGGCCGTAGGAACAAAATAATATTGTACAATCAAATTCCGACTGGCCTAAACCAAGAAGCACTTGGTTTTCATTTGATCTAGGTTTTACATTCTGAGAAAACGGGAAAACAGAGGCAAATTGGTCGGCGTCAAACTCCGAGCGCAACTTGCTTGCTTCAACGCCACGGCAGTGCCGATGCCGTATGCAAGGTTCCGCAGCCTCGAGACTTTTATTTCCATGGTGGCGTTGCTTCTCCCTTGCGTGGGATTATGGCACGCGCTACGGGCCTAGAAAGTGATGCAATGCCTGAGAGCAGACACAGCCCTGGGCATAATAAAAAAACCGAGCAACGTAAACGACTCACTGCTTTATGCTCATCCCGATGGAGTTTGTTCGTTGCTCCCATCTTGTTCTTGCTGATCCTTGGTCTGAAACGGCAAAGACCATCCGTCAAAGGACGAGCGTAGCAACCAAGGGCATCGCCGACGGTGGGCAACCGGGAGTACGGGAAGCAGTATAAAAGGTTGCTCTCAGTTGAGTCAAGGCAAAGCAAGAGAAAAGAATGGAAGAAGCTACGGCTCAGTTGACTTCATCGGTTAGCGTTCCGCTGCTTGATCGGGTCATTGGTCCTACCACTCAGCATCCAGCAAGGCTTCAGAGGCTTTATTGATGGCCAGCGTTAATTGTAAGATAGAGTATAGTAAGCAAGGCATAAAAAGGTGCATATATGAAAAGATGTGGTCGTCAACAATTGATAAGTGCGCCAGGGGGCAAAAATGCTCGACAAACCTCGCTAGCGTGCGGCGGCGCTTTTTTTTTATCAAACGCCGAATATCAAACGGCCTATGGCTATTCCTATCCCCAGGTGAAACCAGTATGCGTGTCGATCTAGAAGTGAGTACAGAGAAGAAGTTCATACAACCTTTCGCTATTTTAAACTGACACAACCCTGGAAAGCTTGTATGAGTTGTTTTCAGTTGATAAAGCGCTCCATTCACTGTTTTGTTAGACATGAAAATTTTGATGCGCTTGCCTAGGAGATCCATTGATGTACGCTCTCTTATCTTTAGACAGGTCGGGTCGCTCGTCGGAATGGTGACTGTTTTCTAGTCGAGATAATTGACAATTTCTTAACTATATTTCAAATCTACCTTGCATTCCCCGTTCCTCCCGGTAGTGACACCGTTGTGAAAATACTTTGATTTGAAGGTTAGAGTGCATGTAAGAAGTCAAGAAGCAGACTGTCATCAAAAAAATCCTGTACATTCACAATTTGCGAGAATCACTTTCGCGATTGGCGAGAATTACTTTCAGGGTAACGGAACTATTAGTGCACTGGAGGTCGTGCGCTCTGGCCACATAGACAATGTATTTCCATGGAGATTGGCATGTGTTTAGAGGTCAATACTCGCATTTCGATGCTCTTAATATTGCTCTTTGCTGTATAATACGACATGGTTGTAATCTTATACATAATGTGATGTGCTATAAAAACAAAAGTGATTGCTTTCCTTCTATACAACAAAGAATAGCATTGTATTTTGGCTCCATTCATACTATATAATAGTCTGTATAATTACAGAGGCTCGTTTGGCTATTTTTGTGCTGATCAACTGAATTTAGACCGCTAAACCGTTTTCATCCCTGTTTTTTACGCTCGCATGTTGTTACGACGTGCAAGTTGTTGAATGAACAAACAGCTTTCGCGTAACGTGATAGCAGGAGGATTTGCAAATTCACTGTAGTAGTTTGAGTGGTGTGTTTGATTGGGTTTGTGATTATGCCACTCAAAGTCACAAGGATATTTCAGGAATACTGAAAATACGTTTAGTGAAATAAATACTCAAAATACACTTGACGAAATACCTATCGAGTTAGTAAGACTCCGTTACAAAACTTGATTTTGAGCAGGATAGCTGCCGGTTAATGCGAGACCACTTGAAAGATGTAGCAAAAACCAAAATTGTTTAAAAATCCGTATAAACCTAAAAGCTTTTAAATCATATTTAAAATAAATGTAGTAGCGAGTTATATCACAACACTAAATGTTGTCTGTTCAGTCAGAGATCCTCAGTGCTTTTCAAAATTATTCGCAAGCGGATTGTCGTGTCGATTCTCGAAGGCATTATCACAACTATATTGCTGTGGCATTCAAAGATGTTGGCCTTATTTCCTTAATCTGATATTGTTTTTTATTTCCTAAAAACAACCTCGCTGTCCAAACCCATTTCATTTACAAATCAAACCGTATTTTCCTTACCAAAAGTGCACACTACTTTCGGATAAATTCCAGGATAGCGAACTTTTACTTTGAGTCGACGATGGTACCATATTTCTAACATAATGTCTTTGAGTGTCTTATGCGATGTTCAATGATAGTTAAGGGCTAAAAGGTGATTTTGCAGAGCAATGAAGAAAATTGACTTTCGTCCTAATGGAGCTCACATTGTAGATATCTAGTTCTCTAGGTGGCAGAAGGTTGCCATGGACCCTCATATGATGAGCCAAATTGATGGAGTAATGGACAGCATAGAGGTGACAGGGGGAGGGTAAACCAGCCTATCTAGCGTTAGACAAATAATGCCAAGGAAAGTTTCGTGTAAGTTTTAGTCTATATCTATGTGGAATATCCACTTAGAATAAGGAAGACGGATCAAATCGATATAAATAGTAAGATAAATAATGACCACAGAAGGCATCAATCAGACTTTCAATCAAAACTTGATCGCATTAAGATTGATTTCGCAGAAACGGCTCAATGCACTCTATTATGGGCATCGGAAAGGGAGATTTAACTGGTGTTCATGCGAAATGCACCTTCATGAGCATCTTTGTTCATTCGCACTCTCAGTTTTCCATATGCTCCCTTATGCCCGTTCCTTTATAGTGTTGTTTAACTATTTGTACCAGCTGTGCACGGCTAACACAAAGAGGGTATATAATTCTATTTTTAATCATAAGGAGGGTCATAGGTCGGGTCATACTGAACTTCGGGTATCTAAGGGTTCGAAGGGTTCGTACGTACATATAAACAATGCTCTCTCAAAACCTTATCAGTGGGTAAATAGGTGCTCGCAATATTTTCGTAATGGTACCATCGTGCACCTATTCAAATGTATTGTGCTATTACGTCTGTCACTGTAAGCTTCCAACTGACACGTCGACGCCTTTTGAGTCGTGACGCCTGTTTAATCTATGCAGCCGAATCATATAACCGTGTTCAATTTACGTGATCATATGTCAATATGTGTACTAAACACAGAAACCATCTAGTATATAGGTACGTAAATAAAGTTTGTTTGATAAAAGTAACCAGACGTTCAAGCTGCCTTCCAGTTGCAGCTAAAGAGTATTGATTCTCATTTTCACTTCTTGTCTCTGACGCGGTTCTGTTTAGTACCGTCATTATGCCCATTGTTATCAGCACAGACATGATACACGTCCTACTTATGCCGTGAATCTTTGGCATTTGATCACTTTTTTGTGTGGCTAATGATAAAAGGGAAACGATATTTTGTCTCAATAGTTCTGCTTTTGCGTCTCCATTTCTTTCATATTGCAGAATGGTTGCTATTGCTACTGCTGGCATCAGGAAGTGAACTCTTTCTGCAGGATGTGACCCTCAACGGCGGCAAGTTTATTGAGAATACACAGCCGTGTCGTGGGTTTTGGAGTCTTGTAAGGGCATTGGTTCGGAGAAATGTTCGAGGACTATTGGAATACTGAAACAGATTTTTTCTTTGGCTAACAATGAGGGGCCGACGCATGATAATAACTTCCGCTATACGCTGTTTCCGTTTCCGTTGGCGCTGCCGTTTCGACTCAACCACCAGCCCGCGTTAGATCGGTTCGCAAACGCCGCTGCAGCCTCTATCTTCTTGTCTGTCCATTTTTCTCTTTACACCCCGATGTTTTGCTTCACACTACAATCTTCTAGCTGTACTACGAGATCCTAGCCCTTTATAGTGGCCTTCACACACCCTTATTTTCATACACTTTTATGTGGGATTCATCTCTAGTTTCTTCGATCCCGCTTCCTTCTGTCTTACCTGTCTGCCTTTTCTGCTGTGTTGGTTTTTTCTCCTCATTTACATTTGCATATTTTTATGCTAGTTGTCACCATATATATATATATATATATATATAGGTCAAAGCTATTTTAGAGTTCGAGATATGAATGCCAGCATCGATTTTTTATGTAAAAGAAATTAAAACCTATCTAATTCAATAAAGGCTCTAATTTTTAATAGAAACAGTGTTACCCTTTTTTCTAAACCTCATAGTTTTCAAGTAAGGTTTTATACGCTTCACCATTTTTTAGAAATGCAGAGCTTAATACTTTTTGGTCATTGAGTTTCCGCTTTTATTTCATTTGATGCATTTGAGTTATGCTCGCCATACTGATGATGATTCCCTTATCACAAGCACTTTTTTCTGGAACTACTTCCAAGTGGTGTTGAAATTTAAGGAACTTACGCAAAAAATGTTTGAAATTACTTCAGTTTATGAAAATACGTATTCCGCAGGATAAAATAACATTTCAGCTGGTATTTGTCTCAAAATATTAGCCAATAACGGTTTCCAGCTGTATTTTGACTCACTCGTTTCAGTTAACTGGATCTAAACTATATTGAATAATGTACTATTTACAGTTAATTTCACGGCAACATAAGGGGACTGTCGTAATTATCAGGACTTCATCAAGAAATCTCACGTATTCTATAAACGATTTACCCTTCAGGCTAAGAAACGAAACCTCTTCAAGCGCTTTATAGCTTTAATCCACAATATTTGATGCGTAATGCAAAACTGAAAGGTCTGGTTATTGGAAGAGTGCTGGCAGGAGACGACGATATTAGGTCTCCAGCATGGAGTTCCAACTTAACACTGCTGGATTTTCACTTTTAGAATTAAGGAAAAATTTAGCATATAGCGCTTGTGAAGAATGTGCAATAACTGGAGATTAGGTTTAGAGCAGCATTGACAGTATTGGCTCGGAATTAAGAATGCCACTAATAGAGGCAATCTCAAACATGCTCTACAATTGCGCAGAATTTATTTAATTGGCAGCTCTTCAATGGAAATAACATGGGACAAGAAATGCTCTTAGATGCAAAAGCGTGGCCATTTTGTTGAACCTTGGCATGGCCGATCTATTGACCATGAAAAATGTATTAAATGAAGTAAAAGCGGAGTAAAGCCCGTAAATAATCGCTGCCGTATGGTCGTCAAACAGCAATACATATTGGCCTATGAAAAATACAACTAACCGTCATCCTCCCAAATATGGTATCGTTTGGATAAATGCATTTGGGAAAAATAAGCTTGAAATAATAATTTACTTATTACGCTATTAAGAGAAACTTTTTATCATCAGTATTTATCAATCAGGATATTCACGCAGATAATCCAGATATAAATAGCGTTACAATTTTTCAAAAAAATTTTCGTCTCTTACAAAATAGGGTAACTTTTTAATGAGAAATTAACGTCTAACTACACCATGTCTAGTACCAGCACGCTCTTACTAGCATTCATACAACAATCTATTTCTTAGAACCTCATAGACCAGTAGCAGTTTAGAATTTACGACACTGAAAAGCCAGATACTAAAAAATTCATCTCATACGAACTCAAGTGGTAAATCCTCACTTTTTTATTACTTTAACATGTTGGTTTCTTTCTAAGGTTTTGTCCGTTTGACTTTCAACAATCCAGAGGAAATGATACATGGCATACCAAGACACGTAAATCCAGGATTCTTAGCGTATAAAGACATTCTTATATTGCATAGGAATATAAACATGGGAAAACTTGTTTCAAAAGAAAAAATTCTAATAGCTGCGTTTGTAGCTACCAGCTCAGCAGATCAGCAAAGCGAAAGTTATCTGCGTGGGTGGGCATTTGAATTAATGTGTGTGTTTATGTATGTCGATGTGTTGTTCTTCCTGCTCCACCATTAATTTACTAGTTCGTATTTCACATATTCCATATATCCCTGTTTCGCTGCCGTCCAAACATAAAGTAACGATTTTGGCGGCGATGGCAAGACCGTTTCCGGCAACTGAGTTGAGTCTGGCGTATGGGCTGACTGACTCGGCGTCTCTGGTGCAGCACACGCAGATTGGAGATCAAGGCAGTGAGAAGAACGAACTAGGGATTACAGGCTTCAGTCGTTGCCGCTGGTGCTGCAGCGGCTGTGGTTGGCGTTAGCGGTGACGCGGAACTCGCGGCTTCTTCGAAGCGTGACCTCTGTCCTATTTTGCCAATTCCTAATTCGCAACTTGAGTTCTGCATTTTTGATTTGTCTAACCCTGGAAAGTTTCCTCTTTTTTACAACCTCCCACATTGGCGATAGTTCTACCACAGTAACTAATGGACGTGCACATAAGCGTCTTCTATGTTTGTGAACGTATTGAGGTAAGACAACGACTTTAATCACTCAGTTCCCGCCATTTATGAGAAAGAAGGAAATAAGAGTTAACAATAAGAGCATGGAGAATTGCTCGATGCCTGGGTATGTCTTTCCATGCATCCGAGTCTCTTGCCCGACGGCTTGCGCGACGCCTTGTTCTTCAAAAAATGCTGCACACCCTATGGACCTTAGAGGGTCGATTCGGTTACATTTTTGCATCTACGTAAGTAAAAGAGTGATTTAAATTATTGTCTTTGAGATAACATTGTCTTTTAAAAACGCGTCGTATTTAAGAATTTTAATTTATATTTAGTTTCTCTATAGAAAACAATCCTTGCTTCGTAACTTTATTTGCATAACCGATGTTACTCTTTCTGAGAATTTAACATATATTTCCGTTGAAAGTTTCACGTAGACAGACTAAAAGCAGTTCATTTTGTGTTAGCTGCTTTGTACCTCTGTTGGTACCTCGCTCGACCACGTAATCCACACCAATACGCGGGTTCTTTGACTCATCGCAACCTCCAATTTAGCTATTTATTATTTGAATAGCTATCCACGTACGGACCACTGTAAAAAACTGCTCAAAATGTGAGCACTCGCTGTGAGAAAATCTAAAGTTTGTCTTTCTAACTTGAGAAATTACAGATTATATAATACTCTATCTTACGTTAGTTTGTGAAAACGCAGCGGAAAGATCGAGGTACCAATTTTGCATTTAGTAAATATTAATATTGGTAGGGCTACAAATAAGTAAAATGCTTGTGGCAAAGGGTCACTAATTTAGTAATTTTATCTGGCCTCAACATTATAAAATGCAAATATTTCTACAAGTTTTACTTTCATATTAGCCTTAGAAGCCACTACGGTTCTAATACCAGAATAAAAATTGAAGACTATATTTTTCCTAAAGTTTTGCCTTCAATTAAACCTTGTAATAGAGGGTTATTTCTCTAGTGAGTGCCTTAACTTAGCTAGAATTATAGTCAAAGGCGATCACATTAGCCGAATTTACCGTATGTCGCATAGTGGCCATATGAGTGCTGTATACACATTTGCTGTTGTATCGATCAATAGTGTGATATTGATGCGCTAAGTTCACGGCTATTATCCTTGCTGTCGACGATGAAGATGTCATAATGAAATCAGGTTATTTAACCTCATTGAAGGTTTATATATTCACACTTAGGTGGTTTATGTTTATAGCTAGCTAACGTGCGCGCTGCTAACAACGATCTGGGGGACCACGAGGAAGGGGGTAACGGGTATAGTCCAATCCGCAGGACCTTATAACTCGTCAGCACTTTCAAAGTCAGGACACATTTCGACCTAGACGAGCTCAATTCCGCTCGAAGCTACACTGTTAACAGATGAGTTTGAAACAAAAAAAGAGGGGAGGAGAGAGAGAGGTGATTAGGTCGTTCAGTGTCCATAGGTTTCTTCTCACGATTTTTCTTTACCGAAGAGAGAACGAGAAACGCGGGGCGAATCGGGCAATTGGTAGCTAATATTTGATGTTCGGTGTTCTTCAAATGGATTCGATACAATTATATTTGACTACAAAGGTTCTTTCAACTGCCCGTATTAACTCCGCCAATACTACTTCCACCCATTCCGGTATTTCGGGTCATGCCACTCGTACACTCCGAGCGCTAGTATTATTCGTTGGAGCCAGACACTCATCCCGCTAGCATCTCTAAGTCAAGCAGATAACTTTCTCTCCTATGTCATAAAAGTGGCGGTGGGAACGTTGACGCTATGTATGTATGGTAGTGGTACACTCGTCGCACTCACAAGGTCGTTTGAGTTGAGCTTGGGCATCCAATAGGTTCCTACGCTCAGGATTTCGATTCGGGAGTGGTCGAATGCAGAAGCCAGTTATCACGATTGTCGCTGCTGAAACTCTGGTTTGTAGCGGTAATGGAATTTGGACCTGGATATAGATGTCAAATAGAGTTGCCTTCGCTCTATTTAGTAATTCTAACGGATGATAGGAAAACGCTTTTTTCAACTGATTAAAACAAATAAATTTACATTGCCATGTGTCACAATTTCTTTTTCGGGCATGGTCCAAACATTGTTACATTAAAAATTAGTAAATCCAGAAGACTAGGCAAACTTTCTGCCATTTTCAAATACTAACGCATATATTATAATGTAGATGAATCGGAATGATCGTAGAACGATAGAGAACAACGCTTGTGCATCTTTGGTGATTAGCCGGCTCATGATGAATGGGCTTTTCGCGTAGGCGGTGTATCGCGCCACCGCATGACGATTTGTATTCTCTGTTTCATATGCGTTTCATTGCTCCTGGTAGTCGTTTGGAAAAATGTTGGATCTAACTTTGCGATTCTATCCTCGTATTCGTTTAAGAATTGACTGCACTTGAGTAGCCCTGACAGACCGAATTCTCTCTTTAGATCTTCGGTAAATAGCCCTGCCCTTAGTGTAAACTTACATGTCGTTTTCTATTCTATTATATATTAGAAAGCTTACGTAAGATCGGTTTCATACCTAGATGTCTAGATATGAACGTTGCAAAGATGATTCAATGCTGAGAAAAGCAGGGTAATTGTTACAGTCGTCCTGTAGGAAAGACGATACAAAACCTGGTCGTACCTCTCTTCCATCCAGTTTTAACACGTGTATGGTTAACATTTGTATTCTATTAGGGTCATATAATCTAATTCGCAATAATCAAACAAATGAATTTAAACGTTTTTGTAATGTACTCGTAATTGGTACCTTGTTATGTTACTCATTACCAAGAAAGGATTTATTTAAAATGATTTATTCAACGATACTTTTTAAGACGCTTTTTATACTGTAGCTTTGAGAAATTATTAACGAACTGAATTATTTTTGAGCAAGGTGCACTACCAGCGGTGTGATATAGAGTCGAACAGAATATGGGCCCATGAACACGATTGGCATTGTCTTATGCTGCGGGGTAAGTTCTATGGTCTGTTGCGAATTTACCGTTGTGAGAATACTGGACGTATAATGATATCTTCTGAATAATCGAAGAGGAATATTATCGGAATACATGTAAATAATGCCGATCAGCTTTATCTAAGATCGAACGGCTGAACAAAACTCAGTGTTGTATATTTTATTGGCTTAATCCTTTGTCTAGTTTTTTAATAAAGCCCTTTATTTTAGCTTTATGCGTTCACTTTGTAAGGAAGCTACCGGTTTAGTTTAATATGAAAAAAAACAATCGTTCCGTGGGCTTAAATACACTCTGTTTTAGATAATTTCAAGCAAAAAAACTAGAGGTTTTGAATAAAGTACATTAAATAAATACTAACTGAATATACCAACACCCAAAGTCAAATTTTTACCTTAATATACTCTGTAAAAGATTGTTTGAATCGATTTACCTTTTCTGCTTATATTTACATATTTATTCGAATGCAGCTGGATGGGCTACGAACCTATTTAACTATATTCTTACTCGATGCAGCGCATTTCTGCCTATTTGCCTTAGCAGTGTACGTATGTTTGCTCACGTTTTGAGCGTTACCCCGTACATATTATACCCGGAACATCACATGCAACCTTATGAGAGTCAGTCATGTCCTATTTGATTTCCTTCGTATCTTCTTGCTTTTTGCCTCTATCTTTCTTTCGCTCTTCCGTTTCCTTCATGCGTTTTTGTTCTTTCCTTTCTTCTTGTTATTTAAATTACCTCAAATATCTCGAAGCACTCTAATTCAAACTACTCTTTCCACCTCCGTCTCCCGTATTATCTGCTGTCAAGTGGTCGCCAAGTCGTAAAAACGCTATTCTTGTCCCACACTGAAGCGAAGCAGCAGCGCCGAGTTTATTCCGAAAAATCCACCGGTCGCGACTGTCTTCTTTTTGGCTTCTTTAATTCTGTTCCTTTTTCTCGCCTTTTTTCGTTTTCTTCGTCTCTTTTTTGGCTGTCGATTTCCTTTTAGCTAACGTTTCTTTTCTTTTCTTTCCTCTTTTATTTCCAAAACCAACTAAACCCCACCCTTCGTCTTTCTCAGTAGGGGATCATTCAATCTGACTTACTCTTCTTCCGAGAACTGGTTTCTTCTCATAGTCAGCTTTTCCCGTTCTCGTTATATGTTTAGTTGTCTTTATCTGTCGTTCGGGATACCATTTGCCCCTCTTCCGTCTGTCTCTTGAGCACTACTTTTACCATTTCAGTCTTTGTACGCACACGCATATAGGCATTAAACCAATCTAAAAGAAAAAGGCTTGTGATGCGAAAGGAACAGGTCTCAGGATGACTCGACATCGTCTTAACGTCTTATGGCATTTTTGTATTTTTTGAACGCTTGTGAGGAGCACGAATTTGTATGCCTAGTGAAGAGGAAGTTGAATCAAGAAGATAGGAAAGCAAAATAGCTTGCGGCACAGATAGTAATTGGGGATCTCCGTTAAAGGTTAAGGAGGTTTTAATCAATTACTCAATGAAGCCCGATGACAAGAATGACCAACGCATGTTCATACGCGTGTAGAAATCGACGGAACCCAAAAATTATGAGTAATACCGGTAAATATGAAAGCATGAGAGGTATAATGATATTCAGTTAAATTGCATTGTGAAAGTAGGCACATTTACGAAAAAATTACTACAGGCAACAACATGGCAGGCTGCACAGAGCTGTCTCAAAATACTAAACTAGCACAACATTAATTGAAATTCCATGAAAAACTTAATTCATGGAAGAACTATAGTTTTAGAATGTCTACGGTATCGGCTCAAGACGTCCTTTTCAAATGCAATGAAAAAGAGTTCATTGAAGCGAATTGTATGTCTAAAAATTACAACGATTTAAAGAAGAAGAGCGGTGTTTTAAAACGTTTACAATTATGCTGCCATGCAATTCATTGCTGCGACTAATATATTGGACAATATGCAGACTTTTATGATAACAGAATGACACAAATCATGTTTGTTTATTTATATATAGTGTGCGACGACAGTAATGCAAAACGTCCCACTGGAAAGACAGAATTTGGAATAGGGATTAAGCTTATTAGTATCATAATTAGACAAGAGCCTTCTGGTCAATTGCACTACATTGACTGTGCCCAAGATTCAAGCGTTTCTAATGGACCAATATATATATTATCTTTAACTGCCTACCGTTAGATATGAAATTTTTTGTATCAAAGCACAAATTGAGCTGTCTGTCATTAACATACCTTTAGCATACCTTTATTGGAATATAGATGTATGACGCATTCACAATTGATGAATTGTTAAATAGATGTACTCGTGAAATAGTTATTTGTTGAAATGTAATAGCCATTTTCTTTAGTCTTGTCACTCGCATGTCAAAATGCCCGAAATAAGCAATTTTTAATGAGGACATTGAAAGCAAGTGTGAGTTTGTTCTGCAATAATCAAATATATCTATGCGATACAGATCTCAATAGATTCGAGAATCAAATACATAGAAATGGCTCACGGTAGAATTTTGTTAAAGTTTTTTTCAAGTGACCGGCCGGGAACCTAGCTGTATGATTTGTGTCTGTGACAACCGTGACCTGTGACCACCGTATATATATATATATATATATATATATATATATATATAGTAG
>MNPL01000989.1:0-39094 GCA_002081605.1 Tropilaelaps mercedesae | reverse complement strand
GTTCGACACACACACACACACACACACACACACACACACACACACACACACAGTGTTTTAGCATAGCCATCTGCCTGTAGAGCTTTCTCTTTGTGTTTGTCTCTATCTGCCAGCCGTTGAATAGAGGTCGCCGATCAGCTACTGCCGACCATAAAGTGGTGCAATGCTTTTTTATTATTCTACATCCATCCGATTACATTCATAGGACGCCGGATAGAGTTCGACGGCATTCAGGAGCCACTAACAGGTCCGGTTGCAGCAGAACGCAGTTCGTCTGTCTCGCCGCCCTCGACGGCGCAGTCGTGAGCATGCGTGAAGCCGAGCGAGCTCAAGAAGCGGTCAAGGAGGTCAAGGAGGTCAAGGAGGTCAAGGAGGATGACCGACATACAGCAGCTAACGGACATTAAGACGGCGCACAGTTCTCTCGCTATACGGCTGAAGACCGATGTCACTTCCGGAAACAACGATCCGACGACGGCAATCTGCTTATTGAAACAACGATTTAGCCCAAAAAAATGTTGTTTCTAACTGAATAATTAGACGATTAGGCTCGGTTCGACGCAAAAGAGTGAGCTAACAGCGGCTAGATATGAATGGGAGCCTTCAACTGCGGGAATCCCCTGATCACTCACGTAGTTATTTGCGTCCTGTTCGTTGGTCGCATTCAACAAACTCCGTCTCGGATCGGACGTACCCCGACACTCGAAAGATCAGGCCAGTACAGCGGAAATAGCGGAGAATAAATACATTTGTAGGAAATTCCGTTCTGTCGAGTAAAATCTTCTTAGCCCTGTTTTCGCTATTTACGGCTCGATCATGCTGCAGCTCGTTCGTCTGTCCGACGACGGATACATGATGTTTTCTTCATGTCGGCTTCATGTCGGGCATATTTGCTCGCATTTGTCAAGTAATCGCGCGTAGAGCGGCCCGTCGCTTCGTCGCATGTTTCGTCGTTTGTCAACCCGTGGATGTACCCGTGTGGCTCTGGCACGGCGGCACTGACAACGATACTACGCGCCTATGCCAGACACGCACAGTTGACAGAATGGGGCAAAGCGACCCCATCGCTCAGGGGTGCCCGGTGGTGGAAGGTGGCTTACCCCCTGACGCGGTTTCTGCCAAAACCGACAAATTGGGACTCATTACGGCGTCACGTTTTATGCGCGTGGCACGAAAGCACATTTATTATGCGTCAGCGACCCGGCCCGACCAGGTAGATCAGCCTTGAGCATCAGGTCAGAGATCTGCGCCCGTAAGGAAAACCGCAGAAAGAACGGATAAGAGGTCTCCGAAGTTCGGCCTTAACGTGACTTCCAGTAATCCCAAGCCCATATCGCAGACGGCCAGGACCAATCAACGCAGCTGCGGCATGAGCTGAGGTTATGACTGATTAGACAGGCCTACGATGTCCTTGGACTAGCCTAGCTTGTAATGTTGGCATGTCCATCCATCCGTAATAATCCGATAGCGAACCCGTTTTTTTCCCCTACCGGACTCGGAGGTGACTGGCCTTCGGCGACAAAATAGAATTTATAAATAGACAGCTAAAAGGCAGTAGCTAGGTTATGTCGTCCGTTGACTGAAGTTCTGAAGTTCGAACAGTATAGTGACAACAGAAAAGTGAGTCACTTGCAACTTTCGCACCGATTCGATCGCCTCCGAGAAACGAGCGAAACCATATGAGAAGGTCATGTACGCCTGAGTTTAATCTCGATGCTTAATAACGCGGTAGATGCGTATGCAGACTTTTGAGATGAAAGAAAGTTCGAACTGGCCATAAACTACCGAAGCTACAATAGTGAACTTCGTCCAATGCGCCAGACAAGACGCGCTCCCGAAGTCGACACCGGTGGCCAAGTGGCGCATTACTTTCTTGACCTGCGAGTACAATCTCGTCAATATGAGACGTAGTCGTTCGGCGAAATGATATTAAGACATCGCAATTCTTGTAAAAAATCATTGCAAAAGTGATTCCTAAAGTGACACTTGCTAGAACCTGTTTCACTTCCTGAATAATCGAATCTATTGACTTTTATCTGCACTATATTGAAATTTGTCGCCGTTGAGCTTCTCTAGCGTAACGGCCCACGTAACGGAAAAGGAGCAACGTACCGACTAACATATACACACACACACACACACACACATATAAACGTCCTATTTTAATTTGCCGTTAAATTAACCGACACATTTGTCGTGCTTTTAGCGTTGATTGTCATCCACAAATTAAGCCAAACAAAGCTGAGTTGTCGTTTATTGTCTATCTGAGTCGAAATGATGATCTTCTGTACGGACGTGTTCCTGCATCAATTCCTGCATCAACCCGTTAAGGGCTTAGCTTTTCAAAAGACAGAAATGTTGTAGACGTTGAATCAGGAGCGGTGGTTAAAGATAAAGCGTCGTTTCCTTGTCCTGATGAGCGTCGAACTGTAGCGCCTTGACTCGACGTCAAATCTATGCAATTCTCCTCGATCTTTTATTTATCTGCATTATCGGCTTTAGGTCCTTCACAAGGATACTGTTCAACACAATCGGGCCGCAGGCAAGTAAGGTTATTACATCTTTTCAGCTTTCCTAATTCGCAATGCGATTAGAACTCGTTTTACTTTTATATGTCCCGAAGGATATAACATTCTAATGATACACTGTTTATTCCTCTATGTATCCAGCGTCTCTCCCTCTCAATATATATATATATATATATTTATCGTGCTCACCTCTTCCCATCGGTCGAAGACGCAGCCCTGGAAGAGGGCGTCCGGTACAACCCTCCTCCAGTTGAACTCGTACGCTTTCGTCATTGTCGACTTTGTCGTTCTTGCCGGGTGGCGCCGTCTGGACGAGTCGCAATCGCAGTTGCGCCTCAACTGGAACGGTTGACGCGAACCATAGCTGGCGGTCGGTACTGGCGGGCGACGTCGACGTGGTTTTGCGCCACGTGACGCTGTTTAACGATGCCCTCGATCATCGACCGGCCGTTCTCCTCGCCCCATCACCGCCCCCCGGCGCCACAGGCTGAGCCAGCTTTGCCGCCCTCGCTCGTTCGGGAAGCGGCGCCAGAGGATGAGAAATGCCAAAGGTGGACCGCCCGGACCTCGGGAAAACGTCAGGGCGCCGATCTATTGAAACGTAGCGATCAATCTTGTCAGCAGAACGTCGACATGGCAGTCGATATGCTCGTATCAGAGCCCAGTGAAGATGGAGATAACTGCGAGAACGGTCGATCTCCACAGGCGTCAAGGACAGTCGGAGCTACAAGCGTCGTCGTGGCGATGCAGGTTGGTGCTGCAATGTTCGTCCGAACGCATAAGACCATCGGGATGGAGGTCCTTGAAGGTTTTCGCGATGCGACGACTTATAGTGAGTGAGATGTTGAGGTTTTCAGACGAAATTACGCTTCTGCTACGGACAACGGCAAGTGAATCGGGCCGTCGGCCGACCTTCAGGCCTCGTAGAGCACCAACAACACCTGAAAGGACGGCCAGTTAAAGAACGAAGATAGCCATTAGTCATTTGTTCGTCGGCTGAGATCGATTCGGCAGAGAACTGCGGCCTTACAACGTTTCGAGTACGAACTGGCAAATAAATATTAAAGTTAATAAGTAGCTCAATCTTTAAACGCCCGCGAGGTAAAAGCTCTCCTATAACGACGATACAGCGTCCTCCTAATTCGGTAACCACCAAACATCCACCGGCAAGAACGACTGCTAGGAAGAACGAACTTTTTGTTCCTTCCTGCCATCTAGAACATGATGTGTTAGCTCTAACACAGTCTACAGTGAATGTGGATAAAAATGAATATGCACAGAAAAATAAACCACTTTATTAAAGGTTCATATGCCCCCTCCCGCTATAGGGAATGTATTTGTGGGAGGTTTTTGTGGCATATCATCGGCCGCACATTTAATCCGAGACACACATCCTACGAAATTAGAATGCTTCGCGAGTGTCTTGATCGTCACACAAACTTTCTTCTATCGAGCCAATCGTTCTCTAGCTCTAGTAGCTAACGCTTTATAGGCTAGCAAGCTTCTCATATGGTCTTTATATCCTGGTAAGTCTACTCGGTGTGTCACACGCCGTGTGGTCATTAATACCGACGTCCGCCTTTCCAACCACAGCTACCTTCCGCCGATATCCGCCTTTCTAGAGTTCATATGGCTTCATCCGGCAGTGTGACGCTGACTTGTACAGCGTCCGGATGTCCCAACGAACTCTTCGTCCGACGGCCATCACATGGCTACATTTCTCTGTTCGACATGTCACGTCCCCTAACCAAGAATCCCGTCGCCCTCTCGCTAGACGCCTCTACGGTGGGAACAGTTGGTCTTCTATGTTGGTCTATCTACCAACCAAAGCAAGCCAATCCAGTTCGGAGTTCTTCCCATCGCAGAGATTCTAGCCAACGAAGCGATCCCGGCCTGTTCTACGGGGCCGGTTGGGCTTTTCTCTACTTCACATCATCCGTTAGTTTTAAACTCTGCTCCACAGTTTTACCGTTCCGCCAGCTGAGGCCTACGCCGGCCGACGCAGGATCAGCTCAGTAGTAGTGTGGTTCAGTTTTTCTCGCGCGCCTCGATACCATCTACCGCTAATACCTACTTCCGATTTGGAGCTCGTTCATCTGACGCCACAACCCTCTTCTACCAGTAGGCACTGCCTTCCGATTTACTCCAAAAACGGACGCGTACGGAAGCGAAATCGGATGAGACAAAAAAAGCGACAAAGATGTCCCACAAGGCTCGAACGCGTCCACTACGCGCCCCCCGGCCGGATGGCCTCTGCCACTGCGGGGAAAACGGTAGCCGTCATTGGGCTCATAAAGCTTCTATTTTATTCGACGACAATCCCCCCTCGCGCACACGAACTCGAGGACCGAAACACAGCGACCAGTGACGCGCACTTGTTTGTGCCTTTTGCGTGGGTCAACAACAGGCCCCGTATCGTGTCCTGGGCTCGGCCTGTGGCGAAAACAGCCCGCCCGACAAAGGAGCCACAACTTGGCTCTATCTGGCACAACGAAGAAATAGTCGAAATTAAAGGGACAAATGGCGATCGACACACGGTCCGTCCAGATGATCTTGTCGAGGTGAACAGCTTCCACGGTGCCTTCACCAAACAATAGCGGAGAAAACGTCAACAAAACACTACACGCTTGATAGGGAAACGTCGCCTTGTTGCCTGATGCATATTGTGTCTGGTTTTGCAAAAACGCCTTCTCACACACGCGCTACAGTCTGATGGGCTCCGGAAAAGTTTCCACAGGCCCGCTTCGTTCGGAATTTATCGACGATAACCTCCCCGTGTCAGGTTATTAACGATACTTTATATGCTTCGCGGGAACACAGCGCACGCCTAATGGATAACCTGTTCCAACTTTAAGACGGCATCTGCTCATGTTGCCATCACAGCAGAAGCTTTCAAGCGCGACCGAGTGAGTACCCGATAGCCAGATAGAACAAATGTCGAACGAAAACACGTCCCGTTCTCATCATATCCATGGCGAATTCTCACGTTCAGAGTGATATCCTGCGTAGAATGATGGCGATGCTCGCTTAAAAAACAAACTTACGCTCACTAACACCCATGTCGAAAGCAATTGCGCGCGTGTGCCATTTCGTTCCAGTCAGCGAATCAACAGACTAAATCCCAAGAACGTTTTGTTCGTGTTCATAACGCGACAACACTATCGCGATTCTTGTTAAGTTGTTCACGAATAATTACTCGTGTATGACCTTGAAAATGAAGCGAAATTTTCATCCTATAGATGGAAAACATCGCATAAGGCCCCATATAATAATAGTCGAAGTGGATCAGTACTCCTCTAAGTAATGACACTGATGTTAGTATATTTAGTAGCGAGCAGGTGTCGGCAAATAAACACGTTCCCGGAAGACAACAGCAGAACTATTCGCGGAGACAAACAGCCGAGTCACGAGTTGATCGACGTCCCTTGAAGGCAACAACTTTTTGCTAAGAGCTTCCGGCTTCGAGTAGTGATGACAGGCTCGATTTTGAGTGTCCATCAATGTTACTGACAAATGTGCGACTAAATGTTTGCCTGAATCCGCATCTTATTCAGCAGCCACACCCACAACATTGGCGACTTCTCGGTGCCGCCTCGATATCCGCCTTTCGCCGGATTTCTCCTCATCTTCTTCGTTTGCTGCTTCGTTATTTTTTACTGCTCTCCAAACAGATGAGTTCACCCCAGCAGACCAATGTTCTCCTTCCAATGCCAATTGACAGGATTCGCCGTCGTTGCAACGGTTACGTTCATGATGAAGCTCCTTGCAGAAGTTACACAAGACATTAGGTCCGACGGAAGAGTCGACGGTTCTACGAGACCATTTTTTCGCACCAAAACCAGCGAGCACTAAACTACGAAATGTTGCTGCTCTTCATAATGCGCGTAGGTTTGCTGAAACGGCTTCCTCTATTACGCTACTCGATATTACAAAAACGACTCGACAAGCGATAAATGAAATCTGTCTAAACGGCACTAAGGTGCGATAAATAGCATTTAATTGCGTTACATCGCCTATGCGTTTAGCCTGCGTGGTCCTGTCTGTTACGCAACTTTCAGCAGACATTCGAGAAGTCCTGTTTGAACGGTCATCTGCCAGTTACGCCAGTTAGAAGGGCTCCAGGACTAGGCCAGTCACCCTCTCAAATGCGGGGTAACGCTGTCTGTTCAACGGTGAAGATACTTCCCCGATATCGCCTTAGCATTGCCCCTATCCAGAAAGATGATTAAGGGCAATGTCTTAACGTGTCTCTCCGCCACCTCCACTTCAGAAATCCTCTCCCGGACACGAGGAGACACGAGAGCAGACTTCGATGTTATTTTGTTGATTCGCCCTCGGTGGGCAAGCATTTTTACTATCCGGCTACCGTCACCGCACAGCCTCGTGAAGCTTCTTCGGGGGTGACAAAAGACAAGCGAAGAGGTCGTATAGGGGGCAAGTCATGTACAAGGGGCCACTAACAGAGAAAGGCCATATCGACGGAAATGCTTATACAGAACCCCCACCTGGAAAATCCGTTCAAGGAAGAGGAGCAGGAGGAGGAAGAGGAGGAGGAGGAGGAGGAGGAGGAGGAAGAGGCGTATTGCCCAGATGGCGTGCACATCGAAGTCAAACAGTTTACTAATTAGGCTCTATATATATATATACCAACCCTCAATTAAACGCGTTTACATGCGTTTGCCACTCTGCCCCAATTACGAGGGCGGAGGCCTATGCTGACCCTCCCGCTCTGGCGTGACCGCGGACATTTAGAATTTGCACGAAGGGTCAGCGGCGCTTCTGCTGCAGGCAAAGCTGTAGGGGTCCTAGACACGCTTTCACACTTTAGCCGCGCTCGCGTCTCTATCGGTCGAGTAAGAGCCAACATTAGAGCTGTGTTTCCTGCTACCTGGATCTCGCTAGTTAACTAACAGGGACATTCGGCGGAGATTAGCATTTCTACCGCGTTTGCGGCCCCTTTGCTGATTTCCTCATTGCCAGGCCCGTGCTTGGCAGCGCTCCAGTAACGTTTTGGCCGCCCCTTCATCGCGTTGTCACCGACAACTGCCTCTTACGAAACTTCGCTGCCAGCCAGCGTCTGTTTTCTCACGATCGGATCGTGGATTCTGGTGGATGGTCCTCAGTGCTAAGAGCTCACTGTTAGACGCGCGCAGTTTTATTGTTCGGCAAAGTAGCGCAAACAAGCTCCGAAAAAGACAGACGACAGCTTTCGGTAATGTTTGAAGTTCTCGTAACGACGCTTAACTGCGAAGACACGCGACAAGCTGATTACGAAGACGCCTTTGTACAAAAGCAGGTGACAACGCGGGGGCGGCGGCGGCTCGAAGTCAGTTGAATATCCGAAAACTCAAATTCCACAACGACAAGTGAAGCCAGTCAATGAAGTGAAGATGTCTATATAGATGCTATACAAGTCCATTGTGTTATATAGAAGTGTCTTCACAACCGAGATAGGGCCTATCTCAGTACGACATGAGAAGAACTGCTGGGGAAAATACTTCTCGTGGTAATCGCATTACACTCGAGGAGTACGAAGATCTGAGGGCCACTACATGGTCGCAACCTCAGTCGCTAGCGGTGTCTAGTTGGTGCTAGAGATCCGTGCACTCTTTCCAGGTTGGCGATTTCTGCGATCGCTTCTTCTACTAATAGGCTTAATCAAACTCTGTTCTAGGGACCCTGCTTTTGTCAGACTCTCTCTGTCTCTAAGTGCTTCTCGCATGATTTCTAATGCTTCTGGGTGCACATTAATAGCCTCCAATTTATTAATACTTCCGAGATGGGTATTCCTGGCTTGTGTGGCCACCCCACGGCTAGATCGAGAAGGACCTCTGTCGTCTGTAAACGGCAAAGGTGGCAAAAGCCTACGGCGTAAGGACAGCCAATAGGATCATAATAAATAGAGGACGTCTCACAAGCGTCTGTGACATGCGCCACTGACCCTGTAATGCAATCACGACCATTTCGCCTTAGTCAGGCAAAATCCCGCAGGACATCCAGAGGCCGACAGACCCCGCTTATCCTAAGAAACACCGAATAAACAATCACTGTTGGCTAATTCATCGGTCGAGAGCAGCGACAACATCGATTTGCCCATCTGCCCATCTGTTTTTCCCGTCCCTTCAGACGCCACCGGCTCGACCTAAACACGCCGACAACGCCTGCGCAATCCTTCTTTGGCCTGATCTTGCCCCGATGTAAGTTCGGATGCTACACATCGTCTGCTTAGCCAGTTATAACCTCGGTGTACGAGATCATGACTTCCCGACACAAGGTCTCACTCTACTTGATCATCAACTGGACGGGAACCTTCACATGACATCGTGTCGCTTACGGGACATATTTACGTCGGACCACACCGGCACGAATGCGTTTGCGTGCGTACGCGCGTGTCTGTGTTTGCATTCGTGTCCGATGTATTATCGTTCAATATCAGGCACACCTGTGCGACTACACTGGCGGGGCGTATATGTTTAAATAAAACAAATCTTGGTTTGTTCGTATTGTCAGGTGACACTAGTCACTTGTTCGTCCCATGATCTTGAAATGATCAGACCCGATAGCGAATGTTTACGCACGTCGTCAAGATGCGCCGTGACCTTTTAGAAGCCTATTTTTCTTTTTGTTTTTTGGCTCGCAAAACAGTTCTGGCCTAATGTAGCAGATTCTATTTGTGTCTTTTGTCTGACGCTTTATCTCGTCGCCGATGATTATCTGTTCGCAACGGTTGACAACGTTGACAAATGGCCATCTGTGTGTTGATTCACTCACTAGAGAGGAACGACGTAAGACGATGCTTTTTTTTCCTTAAATCCATTACAATTTACGCCACGTAAAGGGACCTCACGCTGGCTAAAAAAGTAAATCCGACATAGCCTCCCGTTGACGGATCTGTCCCGTGGTACTCCATCACCCTAATAATGAGCTTCTTCACTGCTTGCAAAACGTGGCGTTTCCATGTGCAATTTGTTGCGTACCCACCGCACAAACTGTGTAAACGCTAACGCATATTCGAGGCGGCCAGTTATCAACAATGATTGATGATCATGCACAAGAGGGATTCATCTAGAACGCGACGAATGTGATGAAGCTGACGCATTCGCAAGGACAAGTAACCAACACATCGGCGGGCGAAGATCTGAAGCACACGTAGAAACAGACGCCACTGCTGCTTGAACCTGACGACGCGGTGTGTCCGTCCGCGTGAGGAACTGTAACGCGGAATTTTAATTGCATTCTTACCTATCTTGGCGTGCTAAGGGGAGCGCAAGAGATGCGCAAGAGATGCGCAAGAGATGTAGTCTCGGATGTCGCCATTCTATGCGCATGTACTTGCTCCAGTACTGACGCCTACACAAGTGCGCACGCTCAAAATACTCGCTTGCAGAAAAACAATAACACACACACACACACAGCCAGCCTTCGTTGACTGTCGCGCTCGAACGAATCAGTAACGCACAATTATACCTCATTACTGAACGTCTCAATCTGGACTATTAGGGCGAGAACCATATACACATATATATACATATATATATATATGAATATTTAGATTAATGAATAAAATTTCCAATGAACGCTTCTTGACCTATGTGACATTAACGGCAAGATAGCTTAATTAGCGTTTGACTCAGCCTCTGCATATACTCTGCACAGTATCCGCACACACGAGCGGCACACAAAATTTGAACAACAACAACAACAATAATCATATTACCGACGATGCGACCTTTACGGTGCACAAACAACTCCAGTTCGAGATTCTAGCGGCCGAAATCGTGTTGGGATTCCTTCAGGGACCGGAGCAGGCCAATCAGTAGCTAGCGAACGATTCATCGCAGTAGCGTTGGGGGGCGGCGGCGGACGCCAAACGCACTTTATGTTAACTCCAGCTGTCGCTTCCAAACGCTAATGCATT
This sequence comes from Tropilaelaps mercedesae, assembly GCA_002081605.1. NCBI lineage: Eukaryota > Metazoa > Arthropoda > Arachnida > Mesostigmata > Laelapidae > Tropilaelaps > Tropilaelaps mercedesae. The sequence continues at coordinate 28,648 of MNPL01000989.1, read as the reverse complement.
TGCTAACATGACTTGAGCTTAACCGGTATAATGAGCCTGCCCCTTTCGATTTCCACGCCACGCAACTTCTTACTTAAGCGTTCCCGTTATGCGAATCGTTCTTAGACGAATTTCAAGTAACGCTTGCGATTTTTACTAGCACCTTTACGCCTGCCTTCACCGTTTCTATGTGGTAAAGCCGCTACGTAGGGGTCCAACACATGTTGAGTCTCTGCTTATCCAGACAAAATTGCACAATCGTTTAGGTACGGCCATCACGTGTAGCCATTTCCGTTTTATCGAGTCGTGTTTGTCGGGCAGTGTTCAGCTGCCAGCACCTGCGCGTCAGCGGCGATACATAGAATGCACAACATAATCACAGCCACCGTGTACCGGCCATGCTAGCAAATGGCGAAAGGCCCGTAGTCAACTTGGGTTGATCGGCAATGTCTCGAAACTACGTTCTCCTGGGCAACGTAAATATTCCCACTAAACGAAAACAACGAGCGTAGTTCATTAATCCGACAGAAGTGACCGGTCATAGAACTTTTGAAACGCCCGCCACTAGCAGACGATATTTACCTTTAGTGAGAACGGTGACGATGGATTAGAAATGAATTATTTAGCGCCCGACGGTACGAAGAGAGTGGAAAGAGAGCAACAACACAGACAATCAACTTCCATCGCCGTTTTCTAGAGATTAAAGCTTTTGTGAATGTTATTGCTTTCATGGATTTTTTAGCGAGGGCAATGGATGCGAGTTCATTTCGGTGCCATTAAAACCGCTGTCAATGGCGAAATTTCAGTGGATTCAGACATTTCCAACGCCTCGGGTGCAATGTGTGGGTGGGTACTAAAGAAGAATACCTAAGAAACACACTAACAAATCGTTGCACGAACCCATCGAGTTCATAAATTGCAGCTGAGCAACAGTGAGCCATTGCTCTCAGACCAAGCGAACGTCGTTAAGATAGCCGTCAGCCATTGTCTGACCGTTTGAATCACAGCAAGGCTTTTGTAGTGAACTAAGAATTCTGAAACAATTCCAATTTGGGTCCACAACTTGAAACGTTTGCAAATAGATAAAAGTTAATTAGCAGAGCGACTTCAATGGGATGCAGGACGCAGGCAAGTGTCAATCGCTTCGGTTTGGCTTCCGATTCAATTCGAAATATTTACTTGCACGATAGTAGCCGGACAACGGTCACTGGCGGGAGCATTGATCGGAAGTCTTCTTCGAACGTTGTAACGATCTTCCGCAACGATATCCAGGGTGCGCAGTCAGCGCAAAGGCACTCTCCAATTAGAACTAAATATGTTGCCTGATCTCCGGTCTAATTGGAGGCTTGGCCGAATTTTCTCTGCTGCTTATCGCCGTGTTTCGACTAGCTCTTTCGTACGAGCGTAGACTGTAACGTTATTTAAATACGCTACCCGTGCATAGCTGCGCTAATTAGTGCATATTGCTTCGAGCTGGGTAATCACTCGTTGATTAGCTACCTTGTTGCTGTTGTTGTTGCTGTTACGACTTAGTTTCAGTCTTACATCATCGTTGTCCCCAGCAAAATTGTCTCTGTTTGCGCATTTTCTTCCATTTTCGTTTCGTGTTAGCTGCTGTGCACCTCTCTTCTGTCCGTCACTTCTGTAGGCGTCCACTCAGTCATCGTTAGGCGCAAAAAGCGCACGTGAAGGAATATTCCCTAGCGATCCCTGAGCCCGTCCAGGTCGATCTGGTCTTAACGTATATGCTACACAAATTGCCTACTCGTTCGGCTTACCAGGACAGTAACGAAGAATGTGCTTTTGAATGCGAGGCTATCAACGCTACGAGTAGCACCCATTCGTACATATGGCGCAACGACACATTCCGTCACGCCCCCGGCACGAATCAGCCCCCGAACCCTCCACGGAGACCATCCACGGAGGCTCTGTCGCACACCACCCTTTCACTTGATGCGCAGTTCCGCTAGAGGGGCGGAAACATGAGCACCTACGTCAGCTATGACGTAAAGAAAAGCCGAAAATAGCCCGAGGTGGCAGATTCTCTTAATAAAACATGACCGTCCATTGGATGCGGCGCCCTTTAGACACGGTGTGGGCTGTAACGTCCAAAAAAAGTGATGTGTGCTTGTTTTGAAGGCGAAACAACGAGTGAAAAACACGGATGATTTTAGAGTCGACTGCCGTTTGAACGCTTTTGATTGAAAGGGCAATATCTCAGACCGCTGTTAGAGCAAAACCGTACCCTACGCCCTGGTTAAGTTATGAGATCGTAGTACCGGCTCAAAGGAACGGGCAGGAGTTGCTACTATCAACGTGACGAAACATCGCCCTCAGGGAAGTTTTCCGGTCTAAAATCAACGAGAAGAAGACGCTTGAATGATGGCCGCCACGGTTTCCAAGTAAAGCATTTTTTTGCTCACTTTTCCCGACAAACGGGCGAACTCATCCGGCTTCTCATGGGCACGTAATCTTAAACGGTACACGAACGTTCATACTACCCAGCCTAAACCTACTCAGCAAACATCGTTTTGAGTAGACAACTCATGTTCGGCGGGAACACGTGCCGAAGCCTTCACTTCAGCAGCAGAGGCAAACAGAGATGAAAGAAATTTACGGAGATTCCTCCGCCGATGCTGTCTAGCCAGATGGTGACAGCAGCGACAAGACGGTCGCTTGCCGTACAGTGTCTATTAGGATATAGCGCACGGACAGGCTATTAAACATCAGGCAGGCAGGCAGGCAGGCTGGTTGCCAGTTGTGTGGTACTCTTCTAGGCAGGCCACGTTGGGACACGCTTCGGTCCGTCAGCGTTAATTCGCCGGCAGAAATCACCACATAGCGCCGTCCGTAACGGCAAACTCGTCGCGCTATCAAGTTCGTGGCCGATGTTCGACAAGTCGTAACAGAAGCGACATCGTGAGGGCCGCCAACAACAACAAGTCGAACCCGATCAACGCTGGAGCACGATCTCGTGAACTATTGTTCTCATGTCGTTGTTCTCTACGAGTTGTTTGTCCGCTTCCCTGCCGGTCGTCTTCTCGAGGGAAAACAGTTATCTCTGAATGGCTAATTAAAATTATTTCAATCAATAGATGTTTGCACCTAGTCAGAGATAACTGCTAGTCACTGATCCTGAGTAACTGCTAAGTCTGATCGCCGATGCTCTAGCTCGGCGATAATCACAACTTGATTGTTTGACACTGGAAAATCGTTAACGAGTCTAGAGGAACGTGGTCGTGTTCGTAAAATCTTTCAGCAACACATGCAACGAGCACCATAGTGGAGAATTGACTTTTAGGCAGTTATATAGCATGGCTGAAACCCCACCAGATTTAGGCACTCGATGTCTGTCGCTGATTCGGCTTGAATTAGCCACTCAGTGTCCAATGAAAATTCGGTCAACTAACAACAAATGAGGGCAACTCCGTAAAATGCTGGCGAGACCGTCACCTTGGTTGGACGCGAACTTATTTCGCCCGGTTTAACTGTAAAGACCACCCCATCCTTAAGCGGACTTCATTACTCAGAGCCTCGGCGGGCTCTGACACGGCCCCCATGCAGCTCAAAAGCCCACCAGAATAAACTCAGTCAATAAAGAGTCGTCAGTTCTCACAGCATCGCCAAATGAAACGATCTGAAGAACACGGCCATTCTGAAGACAACGACAGCGACATGAAAACGCGGCATTCAGCGTTTTCATAGATGGTCAACATTGCAACGAAAATACATTTACACTGTTCGCCTGCCGTCGGACGACGGATCCTGCGAACAACGGCGTTGGGGCCATTATTTCAGGCGATGAACAGATATAGACAGATGAAGACTACGGATGATATTTTGTGCAAACAATAACGACGACACTAGACACGCTTCACAATCATGCCGACCTTCGGAGCAATGCAAACAGTTACGCCGGATTGGGACTGTTGACCGCTCCCTGGACTAAAATGGACTCGACGCGAAGCCGTTTAGTGGATTATTATGCCGACCTAAGCGGACCACATCTGGGTCCAGTTCGACTGGAAGTCGTACGTCCTTGTCGTAGCACGACCTTGCCGACCTCCCGACGAGTTCGGTGAAAGATTGGAGAAAGATCCGAGAAAGCGATGCGCGTTTTTATGTCCTTCGAGAGCGTCAATTCGACAAGAGTAGCCTATATGAAAAGAGTAGCATCGTATTGGCCTTGCCTCACGGAGCGTCTATTGTTCAAGGACGGATCAATGTTTCTTGTTTGTTCATCGTGTTTCCTTTTTGACTAACTATCTACGCGATCTGTGTCATTGTGTGTTTTTCTTGTCGTCTCTTTGTTGTGATTCGTTCTGGCCTAAGCCAGAGCATAATCAGGCGTTAAATATGGCTGTACGAATGTGTTACGCCGCATACTGTGCGCGAACCTCTGGTCGAACCGCAGGCCGATTCCGAGTGTCTGAAGTTCAGTCGGCTTTGTTTTCTAGCCCAACAGATGAGTTAGGCAATCTAGGCCATAGAACAAATGATTTATTCAGAGCATTTCTACCCAACCCAGTTATGTGTTCCTCGGTATCTAATCGACTCGTGCCTGACGGTTCTTCCACTAATTTTTCAAATCGCCAATGGCATACTGCGTTACGTGACTAATGAACGCTATCTGCGACACAAACGAAGCCAACGCGTTTTCCACATCCGATTTGTGGCCCACCAAACCATGCCGCTACGTGCCGATACGCAAACGCAGAGCTTGCGCCGCGTCTACTAACTGGCGTTAAGCGGCGCCGAACAGAACACGCCTAGAACTTTGGCGTTCATACAATTCCCAAGATAAAGTGTAGAAAAAATTCGTAGAACATGCGCACAGCGTGTGGATTTGGGCGGCGTCGATCGCGACGCAAACTTGTCGGGTTGTCAAGCGTGAAAGCGATCCGTCCGTCAACGTCCGTCTTGAAGCGTACCGACAACAGCAGAGACCTGCGTGTGTGTTTTTTAGCCATTAAGGCTGCTTTAGTTGTGGCCTAGGCGATTCGTGCCCCGACGACGACCTCCAAGAGCCAATCGGCACGTAAACGTAAACGTGATATTTAGCACGTACAGAACTTAGTCAGCCAGTTGGGCGTGTAGATAAATCCGTCGCCAATCTACGTGAAACCTTAAACCGAAATATAATCATCCGTTTTTTGAGGAAACTACGCTAAGCGGTTGGAAGCGAGTGCCTGAAAGTCTGTCGATTCTTCACACATCGAGCATAAGTAAATAACGATCTACCTTTCATAGCAGAGACTCCAAACAATGCTCATAGGTAGGAAAATGAGCTTCTCCGCGTCCGTCATGATTTTCCAGATGCGACTTCCACAGTACGCCGCGATGCCGTCGACATCTAACGACTCAGACACATCTAGACTCAGGCATATCTAATTTGGTGCACAAGAGTTTGCAGTCTACTCATTCTGCCTTGACTTAAATCAGTTTGAAACGTTCTCTACAGAACATAGCCAAGACGGAACAGACCTCATACCCGATGGTGAAGCATGAGGAAGCATGAGGTTGCAGATAGCCAAAGAAGCGCAAGGAGGACTCAGGTTACCGCTTCGATACGTGCAGCTGCGACACTAAGCGTCCTACCGTGACCGGACAGGAAAATGGCCTGAGGTCCTTAAAAAGGACACTGCTAAACAGCTGTTTTGCTACGGTCGACTCGAATGCCCTCGGCAGTGAAAGCAGAACAAACACGAAAGCAAAATAAATGGACCCAGTGACTGCATTAACCCTAACGTGCTACACGTATTCCGTCATATCCAATGAAGGATACGGCCGCCAAGTGCAATTCTGCTCGCTTGCTCGGGTCAGAGCAGGACAGAACCAGCAGAGGGTGAGCCTATCCGACACCCTCAGTAACGTGCGACATCCGAAACTTATTTGGCCACCCGAATACCCGGTAGTAAAAATGCTACCCGATTTGATTTCAGGCTTTATCGCCACCCCGCTCAAGGACTGGCTGACCTTGAGCGCATAAGGACGGCTCGAATTTCAGCGGATGGTCGCTCTAGGGCCTGTTTTTAGGCCTCCTATTGAATATCCATTCTAATTAGAATATTGGAACTACATACGGCGTTGGCCTTCAGCACCGAACACGGCTTGGCGAATGGCTCAATCCTTGCCGGCAAGTTTCGAAAGTCCTGAATATCCGTTTGGTCCTGCGCTGACATAGTAGGCCACTTCAATCGCGGCACGTACTTATTGCCGTCTTAGTTTCGACTCTCCTGTCGTCCGTTGTCTCTCTCTCTCTCTCTCTCTCTCCCGCTAAACTTGAGCGCGGACTGTGAGGAAACGCTTACACATGAGAAATTGTGCAGGCGACACTTAGCCCATTGCGATGTTATGCTTCGAGGGAAACTTCTTAACGATACCCTTAGCCACTTGCGACTGCACCGTCCGGGACGTAGCTGTGACCGCTCAGGCCTCGGGAGGGCGGTGAGCGATAAACGATTTGCATAGCGATTATCCTAACCATTTCGAGGCGTCTGCCAAGAAGACGGTCTGTCGGAAGATACGCCGTTTCAGACAACAGACGCCCACATGGCCTAAAGACAACGGCCAACTGTCGCCGCGTTGAGAAAGTCACCCAACGTCGGCGTATAGAGACGGAATTGAGAACAGACTAAGGCCATCGTCATGATGAACGATCTTCTGCTCGGTACGTATGTAAGGCAAGATTGCTGCTACTGCCGCTCATATTAGAGGTGACCTGGGCTGCTCTCACTTGTCTGGACGCCGACGACGGCAGAAATCGTCGGACCGTCTATTTAGTCCTTTTTAAGACCTTTATCAGACGTTTTTTAAGGTCGCCTCATTTATTCTCGGCGCTGCCATAGCCGTAGGCCATTATTACACGCTTCAAGCCGCGATTAATACGCGGAACGCGGGAAGCGCAGAACTCATTCCACCGCAATGGCCACTACACAGTGCTGGTGGCCATGGTGGTGCTGGTGGCCGTGGTGGTTGTAGTAGTGTAATTGTTGAGGGCTCAGCTACCGTTCACCGATTCAGCTGAGCGGGTGAGCGGTGAAGGCGTTCCGGGTGACTCGAATGATGGCACTCGAACCGCCGACCCAAGTGGGACGTCGCTTCGACGACGCGTCAAAACAAAGGAAACACACCAGCAGTCCGCGCAGCCGGAAGACATCGCCAGCTGAGGCCATGCAGAGCGCCCTAAAGCTCAGTGAGGTTCGACGTTGGCTCGGACAATTCGCGGGAGCTCCTCCGCCGGTGTCGTAAGGCCATCAAGCGAGGCCAACTCCGTTGCAGCATTACGACGTGACGACGACATGCTTGGCCGCCTGCGGCCAGCAAATACGCGCGCATCCGGCGACACGAGAGTAGACAGCGTCCAATGCTACACAACTATTACTACGAGTATAGACAGGCCCGGACAAGGACCATACGTGGGGACAGGTCAAGGGGGACCTATATGCCCTAGCCATGCACAACTTAGCTTGATTTAGACAGCGCCAGTTCTTCGGTTCAAGTCTAATGGCTTCTAGGCTACAAGTCTACGTTGGACGCTAGTAGTCAGCGTAATTCGTGCAGCTTCTCCATAAACTTCTATGGGGGCCAACTATACCCCCACCTCCTTCTATCTCATTATCGAGAGCGCCGAGAAGTCTACGCGTTTATTCAAGCAGTCAAAAGGAGGACAATGCTTTTTTCTCCTTCAAGGACGACAATGGCCTCATAGGCAGCGTCATCATGAACCGAGCATTACGTCGTAAGGCTCGCATACGACAACGGATCGCCGCGCTGTAAATGGCTATTTATGCCCTTCGCTGCCAGTGAGCGGTGGCTCCATCCTTTTCGAGTGGCTGATTTTTGACCGGTTCAGTAATTCGATGTGGCCGCTAATGGCCCTCAGATGACGACGAACTCGGCGAACAAACGCGGAGCGGATCGCTCAACCGCGCACGGAAAGCGAATCCCGAAGACGCGATTCCAGCTTCTGACGTCCGGCCACATGCGGCCACATAGACCGCCTGCCTAGCTGGGAATTTATTTGGAACGCGCTCAGCCGGCGCGCGCGCGCGCTCGCCCGTTTGTCGGCTGTGTGTAGGCATATAATTTGACCGGCGCGGATGCACACTTTTTGAGATTGTATATGACGCGTCGTATGGTTACTGCGTCCACGACTGGAGCGGTTCTGCTCGACGAGCGCCCACCGCGCAAGGTCGCAAAGCGTCATTCTTAAATCTTCCATGGCGGTGCCGGAAAAAACTTAAGAGCTCGATGAGCGTCCGTTAGTGCAGCTAAGCCGACACTCCCAGATCACAAATGGACGGAACTGTCGTTCATTCTGAGTGTTCTGCGTATATATATATATATATATATATATATATGTATATAGTGTTTAATACTGATACCAAGCATGGGTACGCTGCCATACTGTCTAGATAGGACATGATAGGACAGCTCATGTGATCATGTGCCGCTCAGCTCGTGAGGTTATCTACGAGTTATTCTACGAGTAGGGCAGAATGCATAAAAGCTTAGCGAGCGCTGATGCGTGTGGCGAAGTAACGTGCCAGCCGATTTGCGTTTGGCCTCGTTTTGTCTGCGCTGGCGTAGCCGAACGATTGAATCTTCTTTCAAATCTGAACGCAACATCTTAGCTTCCTCGTAAGAGGACAAAATGGTGACGCTCCCAAGTAAAGACGTCTGTCCCGGCAGTTTGGAGGGCCTAAAACGCGAACAGCCACGAAACGTCTAAGCGTCACCAGATGACATCCGCCTGTATTAGGTACTCTTGCACCTGTTTGGCTGCTGTTGTCGACGCTGCTGCTATTGCAGCTCCCGGGCGACGTATCCAACGTCGAGACCGAATGTCGCCAGGCATGTTCGAAACAGACGAATTCGTGGGCAAATCGGCAAGAGGCAAATCGGACCGGGACAGCCTTGTCACGTCGTTTCCATAACCGCGGTGCGCCTGCAGTGGCCAGATGTCTCTCGACGTTGTATTAACATACGTCGAACAGCTCCTGTGGACGTTGCATTTGTATCCATCTAATAGATTTATCAAGTCGCCATGATCGGCCGCCTGGAAGACGTTGAAGCACCTGTCCTGACGAGGTGTAATGAAAGAAAATCGTCGTGGCGTTTCCCGATATCATGAGAATAAATAAATAATCAATCAGCCTCGTTGGGCTGAAATGTTAACTAGATCGGCGCGAACACAGGTAGATGATTTCACCTCGTTGAGTATCCAGGACACAGTCATTTTCCTCGTGACTTATTAACCAGATGAGAGATGAGTACGAAGTCCTCAGGCATAAAATGAACGTATTCAACACGGCCTGTACATTTGAATAGCCTGAGACAACAGTAACATGCTCTGTTGGCTGTATTCGTGGTTAGCGTGACAGACAGCGTCAGTCGTCTCGTTACAGGATCACAAGACGCGTTGGACGCGAAGAACCGCTCTTCATATAAGTTGTCAAGATAATAATAGACAAATAATCACCGTTGATTAATGTTGGAGTAATTTCTTATGCGCTCGTCTTTGGACATACGCCACCGCCGCCACCGCCGCCACCGCCGCCACCGCCACCGCCGCCGCCGCCGCCGCGAATCTCTGTCTCGCAGTTCGGTAAAGTGAACCAGGCTCAGTGTATGCAGCAGACAGGTAAAGTTGCAGCAAAATTCCTTCCACGCCCCTCCTGTCGTCGAAGGATTCCAGACATCTTTCGTACTTCGCGAGATGAACGAGTGAACGACCGCACGGAACCTAATAAGCGGCTGATGAGTGACATGGCCCCATACCGGCTTTGAGGGCATATTTACAAATATTCAGTCATTTCGCCCATGGCTACTTTTGGACGAAACTTGCGTGGCGACGCCATTCTCGGATGGCATTGCAGGCAGACAGCCCTCGGGAACGCTCGCCAAAGGTCAAAAAAGGAAAGACTAACCGCGATCTATTTGTTCAGAATTTGTTCCGACCGCTAATCTGAAACATTAATTATACGCGTTCGGCTGTTCTGTCCTTTGAGCCTGCGTCGATTCGTCACAGGCCTGTCGAAACCTGTCGAGTTCGAATGCATGTGGGATGTTCCTTTCACAACTTCAGGACGGTTGTCTACCATGCACGAATTAAACAAGTCTCGCCGAGCTGGATCGTATCAACCAGTGGAAACACTAAAGCACACCGCATAGAATCAAGCCTTCCGTCCTCTCCCCAGTGGATCTCGGTCTCAGAACTCGCTCCTCTGTGGCGTATGAACATGTAGACGACATCTGAGTGGATGGAATCGCTGATCGGCATTCGCTCGCCGGTTATCACTCCGACCAATTGGTTGGCCTTAACAGATGGCCTTAATCGTAGGCATGCGGTTCTCACAATTGGCCATCGGGTCGCCCACCCGGAACGTGATCAACGGCCTGCCCCTTCTGACGTCGTAAGCCCCAACGGAACACTCTGGAGCGTCCTGTTTCCCGAATACCAGGACAGATCCCACGTTACCAACATGGTACGGCCAGCAAAAGATAAACAGGAACAGGGGTCATCAGCGACTCAACGACAGACGATAAAGAAACGCGTTCCTGTTCATTTTATCTCTATTGAAGAAGGGCGAGAGCCCAAGACCTGGCCTTGAACGGCATCCGGAATCTCGTTAATCACGGAAATAACAGCTTGGAAAGTTGCGATTGTTGAGTACGAAAAGATGTATTAATCTGATTTGTGAATTCTAAAAACAAATCTGTTGAAAGAGTTCAGCCTGGACATCCCCGATGAAAGACTAACAAATCTGCGTCGTAGATGTGTACACGAATTCGATGGGATTGAAAACCAGCCTTCATCAACTGCCTAATGAAATCGTCGTACAAAGAATGGACGCCAACATCCACTAAGTTGTCAACTGTTGTGTGAAAAACAATTTCGCGCAGCATCTTGGTGGCGGTGCATTGCTAAGCCTGTGTTAAGAAACGATACCGGAGAGTCTCTGTACAAACGCTAATAGCGGACACTTATGCTGTACTTAACAAGGCAGCTGTTGGTTCGGTATGCACCCACGTAGCAGAAGAAAAAAGTCGGTGAAGTGTTGTTATGCATCCTTTACATTAGCGTTTCCGTTTGCTTTAGCACTTCTATTCGCCGTCTGGGTGCACACTCGCGTAATGGCGTTAGCGAGGCGTTAATGTTTTGCGAAACATCTGTATGTTAAAAATGCAGGACGTCGGTAGTGTTGCTTGAGTGGACGACGCCCGTCTAGCGACACAGCCTACAGAAAGCGTTTTCGTGCAGAGCCTTCTGTAAGATGTGCAAAAGACAAAAATGAACGTACGCTTATTCAGCCGTCTCCACCCACCCTCCCTCTTTCCCCTTTCAAGTTGGAAAGGCTGGGATAAAAATGCTTTGTTACTAGATTTCGCGTGAACTCTATGTGCGTTATAAGAACTGCCGATTGTGGCATGCAGACTTGACTCTAGCGATGCTCTCATAACGTGATATAGCCGCTATGCTTGTCTGCTCATTGGACGGAGATCAGACGTGTCAGATGTGTCATATGAACGAATGGTTTCCCTCATTTTGCGACACGCAAAGCTTACAGCCGCATGATTTGTACAGCTGCCCCTGTAGCTAGCAGGCGACGTCGAGGAACGCTGCGAAAAGCTATCCAATGCAAACGTCATTAGAAACCTCGAGAAATACACCAGGTCCCAAAAACGGGTCCATTCAAGGCTCGACCAGCTCGATAGACCTCGTAGCCAGATCGCCAGATCGCTACCAAAATTGACATAATAATTGGTCTGTTTCCTCGCTAGATGATAGCGGCGGCGGCGGCGGCAACACTGACTTTGTTATTTACAAGGGTGAGGGCCTAAAACACATCCACTGTACAAGCGCATTATGTATCCGACTCGTTCGTCGTAGCTTCGCCGTCCGACAGTGTCGACAAGCTGCGGCCGGTGTTGCCTGTTTGTCAACGAATGTTGCTGCTAATCGCACCAACACGCCCACAGCCGTCACATAGACATGTACTTAGCGGTGGCAATGGCCTGAAGTGGTTTACATGGAATTGCCAGCTGTGCTTATCACGTGAGATGAACTTTCTCACAGTAGCTAAAATGGCATCAATAATAGTAGCAGCACTTTTAAGGGTTTTCGTCAGCATCTGCATCCAGGTGCCAGTTGAGTGTCTACAAGAAACTGGCGTGATCCGTAGTGGTTTGCTGTCAGCCAGTCAGCAAGAACATCGCAAGCATGGCCCCGCACGCGTATGGTGACCAACTCTAAAATGAGATATATTTTTTTTACATGGGAACGCAGCTAACACCGCTACTAGCCGTGGTCGACATGCCACGCGCAATGCCAGATGCGAGCGGATCAACTTCGTCAGATCTTGTAGCAGCGTCTAGGACATTAGGACGTTAGGACCAGTTCGAACGGTGCTGGTACAGCGAATCGTCCCATCACGTCCGTGTCACGAAGGTAGCGGACTTCCATTCGATGAACGATCATCGAAATGTCTAGCAATAGCCTAATACCTAGTCTAGAATGTTGGACGACGTCGAGGAACCCCTTCAGCACCACTATCGGCCCCCTTCCGGTGGCTATAGTGTAACGTCGAGAAAACTCCAATCGTCTACGGATCGGCACTTTCGCATTTTCGTATGGTTGCTGCACGGCGGGGGGGGGGCACGACATGTTATAGCACAAGTGATGTAATACAATGTCAGACTCCAACGTCTATTTCTCAAAATCGAAGTGTTTTGTTATACGGACAGGTCGGCTGAGATATTAATTTACTATCGGACATACGCGACTACCAATGCGTGTGGAAGATAGATCGGTGAACCGTTTAGCTACGGCCCATAAATGCTATTTGATATCCGCCATAAAAAGATACAAATGGCCACCAAAAAACGCTCCGATGCAATGAAGCCAAACTTACTTCTCTTGAGCTATAAAAAATAGCTTTTACCAGACTAACGAATGACGAAAGTAAGAACGAAATTATCGAGCATCGTTATGTTAGTGTATGTAGGCGCAAAAAAATGAGTTTGGTAGACGAAGAGCCCGAAAAACGAAGTCTGCCTTTCCAGGGTCCGATCCACGTGAACGGATGCTATTACGTTATCGAGTCGATGTTGCTCTCTTCGATTTGTCGCGTCCTCCTTATACGAGCATATTAGTACCCCCGTACAGACATAGCCCGTCAAATGTGTCCTTGACGCAGACGTTCATATATGTGTGTGTGTGTGTGTGTGTGTGTTATTTCATGTTGGAGCATATAATGGAAACACCATCAAACGACAAAGTTCATAATGCATTGAACCGAATGATTGGATGAAATTCCTGACGTCGCTGTACTTGGTTGTACTTGCTGAACATTACCAGTTCCTCATGTACGAAATTGTTCAAAGTCACTGGGATAACGTCGCCTTGCCGCAAACCCTCCAGGTTCCACTAGATGTAACGTATTGCAACGCGGTTTAAAGATGGAGTAGAAAAAATACTATTTTCGAAGGCTAAAAAAATAAGCAGAGAAAAAATGAGTAAGCAGGGATTTTGTCCCAAAACCCTTATATGTGCATTAACCGTTAAATCGAGAAAAAATCCTAAGAAGGAAGATTCAGTCTACAGTTTGTGGTAAATTATATTATGCTTTCTTACAAAATACTGCTACACAATAACATGTTCCCAACGTCTAGGGAATGTATGTGTCAATGTCTTTGATGGAGCGTGGCGAAAAATTTCCGCTACGATGCCCACAACATGGCCTTCTCTCCCGAATGGAAGAAGCAGGCCCAAAAACTCTATGTAAAAGGTCTTTTGAGCGTTTAGCGCTAGTCTAGCGCATTTTACGGCATTTAGAAAAACATTATATTACTTTGTCCTCGTTGGCGGCGCTTTACTCACTCTGAAAAACACACTAATGAAGTAACCTTGTTTATATGACATAAGTACATAGCAATGAAATAACTAGAACAGATAGAAAGTAACTATTACGAGTGACGATAACTCGATCTCGACGTTTAACTCGCCATGATCCAATGCGAGAGCATCTCTTCTAGTTTATAATTATAGACCAGTTAACGTCTACGTATTTAGTGCGAATTGGTATAACACACTATACAACTCCTAATAGCGGTGTTGGCGAATTCCTAAATGCAAATACACACTACTCGTTTGTGCCCCGCACCACTCAAGACGATTATATATCGTTGTAGGTCGATACTTGTGAAATCTGGCCGGCAAGTATACCAAATTATTTCTATAATAAATTTGGCCGAATTTCGCTCTTCATCGCTTAACATGAACGTGCTCTGCCTGACTCATTGTTTGCCACGATGGCATCCGATGCTTATGAAGGTCAAATTGTCAGGAGAGACAAACTTGACGGACGCTAAGACAAATTCCCAGATTTTGTGGTTGGTCCCGTTTGTGGCTTGCCCACGCGTAAAGGAGATAGGGGCAGGAATCACTGATCAACTTCGGCTCGCCTTGAACATCAGCAGAAGGAACTGCAGAAACGTCCTCGTCTTGATGACATTCTCCGATTCTCCTTTAGATTCCATATCCCACATTTTTGTCATCCCTCGGGTGGAATTAGCATGGCGTTGTCATTCAGCCTGATCCCGGAGAGGCGTTCAGTCGCAGATTGACGCTTTATTATGAGGCGTTCTAATGTTTGCGTGTCAACCGTCAGTCGCCAGGAGGCTGTATCAGAGTTGAATGGACCGTATGCTACAAGCTGAGGTATTCGCTATAATGGTGCACCCCGAAAGACAGAACTGCCAACATGATCAAAGCTCAGCGAAGCAAAACCTAATTAGTGAGGCCAAATACGGTGCGTACCTTAATAAATGCACCGTCAGGCTTCATTTCCCTTAGCTAGTTTGGGCCTACATAGGACAGAGTTCTATTCATCAGACTCTATAATGTATAGGGTATTCATGTTGTGTATGTGTACGACTGGTCTATACTAATACCAAGCTTTTGTGACCGAAGTGAGTATTTTGTAAAGAAGTATGGCTTAACGCCTTATATGATTAAGGTATAGAGACAACGCATTTGTATGGGTTTGGGGGATCGAGTGACCTCCAGTGTTGTGAGCTTATTGGATCTATTCTAGGAAGACTACTGAATTTACTAGTTTACCTTACACTCAAAACTACAGCCGCCTGTTAGCATAAACCCGCTTTAGAGTTGAACACGCGAAAGCAATTGTGTTGTTCCTTGCCATTTTGAAGGGTTTATTTACGGAGAAAATCACCCCTAATCGCTGTCTGCCGCTGTTTTGTGTACGAACAATTGACCGAACGCATCCATCTCATCAAACAAAATGCGTCGAGGCGTTCTAAACGATTTGTGGGCTGTAAACATCGGCACGCAAAGAATTCTACCTATGCACGCATCGCAAGGGTACAGGGTAACGAATTTGTTTTTGATTCAAGCTGACATATACAATATGCTCACGGATTGATCGGTTTCAAAAGGACCTCAACCAACAGGGGTTGGAAGTACTTTGAACAACTCCAAGCGTCGCGCAAACAAGTCAGCGCTCACGTAAGTTTGTTGTGACCGTATTTAAGTGGTCGGCTCGATAGACATTAAACCTTTTACCAGCAACAAGCGAATGTCGTTTTTAATATCGCGCTGAGAGGTGGCCCAGTAAGCATTATTTCTTCCTACGATGAGTTTTATATTCAATTCAGTTGTTTCGAAATGAATATAAAAATCGCCGCCAGAGGAAATAAAGCGTAACTGGCAACCGCTAAGGAATACGAGATTTTAAGAAGTTTGCCAGTTTCAGTAGTAGTAATAATAACCATAATACCTCTACTTGTACAGCCAGGTGAATCCTACGCAAGCCACAAGCAGTGTTCTGAATTCGTTTTTGCTAATGGCCAGCTGCCGATGTTTTCGTTGGAGCCCGCTTGCCTGTTTGCCAGCCTCCACAGAGAAGAGTGTACTTCAACGGATCGTGATGGCAAAATCGGCCAGGAAGTGCCATAGGGACAACATGGAGTGAAACAGTGAACTCGAGTGGAAACCCAGAAGAAGGGAATCGTTGTGGGAAAGGTGCAGGTTTGGATGAAGAGGCAGCTTACGAGCGAATCGAGCTGAACTGAATTGAGCTCTAAAAACTAGTCCAATGTTACTACTTCGGCCGCAAGTACGCGTCGACTGGAATAATGTCGTTCAGACGACTGCACACCGAAAACCGGTAAAGGCCGGGATACCGGATAGAAACTCCGCACGCTGAACCAAATCCAGAATCTATATCTGACTTCTCTTATTTGTCCGTGTGCCTCTCTATATTGCAGATGGATACACGGCAACGGACAAGCGGATCACCGAAAAAGAGGGCCTGGTATCTGGTTTACACCGTCAGTTGGGATTAGGCCGCGTAGACGCCGGAGCATCTATGGTCAGACTTTGTTCCAGGCAGGCTTGATTCTATCGAGTCGTTTTCCGATCAACGGCCAACTACAGAGACAATGTAAACTTAGACTGTAAGCGGACCAACTCCAGGGTAAACAAACTGCCGGTGGAGGGGCATTGGTGATTCGCAATGGGATAAGAAGCAGCGGTACGAGGAAGGAAAATATTTTTATGCAACACAGACCCATGGGAGAGCAAAAACGCGTAGCGTTCCTTTGCTTTAGCGAAGGCGGTCGTGTTGAGAGCAGAATCGGAGTGTGAAAAACTGGACAGAGTTCTTCAAAGTGAGTGGGCGCCCTCTGCGCTTTCCAAGCCCCTACCGGTACAGCCGAGCCCATCTTAGATCGCCTCCGTCGCTAGCTCTACAACGGAGAGTGGGACAAAGGAAGAGCGTCGAATCCGTAAGGCAATAGGAAATTGGGGAAGACGATTTGCCTCATCATTGTTACGTCGCTTCGCCCTTGAGCTTCTGAAGGCAACGGTGTCGGCCAAGCGCTTCTTTGCTAGACCTTCGACGTGCGTTCAATTTGCTGTCAGTGCCTTCATACAGGCTGCACTTTCTCACGATTGCTTTACAGCGGAACTTTTCTTATTTTCTCTCTCTCTCTCCCTGTCTTTCAAAGTGAAGAGCCGTCTTCGGTAGCAAAGGGATAGAAGCAGCACTTTTTGAATGGATGAGTCGATCGAAAGAAGATCAAGGACGGGACGGAAGACTTACGGCGGTTTGAAGTAGGAAAAGGAAAATATAAGGGTGATGAACCGAGCGATATTACTGTACGGTTTCTATCTTGCAGTTTAAGATTTGTGCAAAGCCAGCGCTTTTTATGTGGAATAGTTAGCCCCAATGGCCAGAATATGCGTTTAGTGTCTACTGTCCGTAAATATGTAACTCCTTCTTCGAGTAAATTTTTTTCTACAACATTCATTGTTTGCAAACAATTCAAAAATCTCGTGGAAAAATGTAACGCACAAAACCCACAATCACATATCTGCACCAGCTATATTTTACATTAGCAGATGTGAGGTGATCAATGTAGATGAGGTCCCGATTAAATTTCCAAGACGACTGTCGCAGGCATTTGCCGACGGAATCGTGCCGACAATTTTGTTATGGCATATTTATCTTTTTTACTCCATTTTTTTGTTACTCTCTTTTTAACCCTGTCTGTGAAGCAAGTGCAAAACCTGTGTGTCTCTAGTCTGCCTCTTACATTGATCTCGCACTTTGGCTAACAATTCACAGGTTTTCATTTTGAACGTAATTGGTGTGCTCCTCGTAAGTATATTCGTAGTAAGCTATCGTATCTTACATAGATCCTGATCAGCGACTGAATTTTTCAGGGCTATGACCACTGAACGCTTAGGGTGTCATTTTCGCATCGCTTCGCTGTATAGACCCCATAGACGAAAATATGGGACCACGTAAATCGAGCCCATCCACCTCTCCGGTCTCAGCACGTATATTAGAACTGATGCATCCATCAGCAGCCAAGCCATTAAGTTCGACGAATGACCGATAACTTCCGACAGACGTTTCACCGCTATACCATCACGGCAATCTATCTCATCATCTATTATTTTTTGGTTATTCAAACATCAGCGTGCGTTGCTCAACGCAAGCAAATGTTGCTCGCCAAAGGTCAACGCCTTTCTAATACAGTCACTTATTATGGCCAGATTTTGTAGCAGAAGTGTTCTGATTAGACAGTCGTCTGTTATTCGGGTTTAATCGGTCGCTGAAACTGTTCGGGCCGGTAGCCTTGCATCGAGTGTAGCTTTCTGACCTAAAAAAGATTTAGATGCCTTCGATAAATGTGAGGCCGGCAGATATTCACAAAGCCAATAACCAATAACACTACGGACCTGACGGGCAGGTTTCCTTTCCAACGTCTAAACGGCGACCATGACGATTACGAGCGAAGGATGTGCATTAGAGAATTTGAGTCTCCTGAGGGATATTGTCGTACACTTTTTGATTTCGAATCAAATTGGAGAAACTGTGAGGTCGAGTTTAGTGACCAGAGTGTGGGACGCGGATTAACAAACGTTTTTCTGCGAAATTCACTGCCAGTTTCATCGATCTCCTTATACGGCAGATCTATGAATATATTTACGATGTCTTCGGAACAAGGTCATACCCGAATGCGCACTTCAGAGTAATTCACCTTCATCTCGGACACCGCCCGTTGGCGACCTTGCAACATTTGACTAGTACATAGAGTGTCAGAGACCCGCGTCTCGTAACGACGGAGACTAATTGAATACGCATGATCGCCTGCAGTTCTCTGATTAGTCAGAGAACTTGAAGACTAGAATGGGTCAGGGGGCAAAGAGAAGTTCTAAAGCGGGTGTTTCATTGGCTCTCCGATGCTTGCAACCCGATTAAAATTCACTCGGTCCGAAAGCACTGGTGAGAGATATCGAACTATGCCGAAGCAGTGCCGTTCCAATTCGGAATAACTTTCCGGAAGTCTCCAAGGCGTCTGAGCCACGAAGTGCGACCCATCTATCACAAACGCCATTTGGCACCGCGAATCGTCCGCCGGGTCTTGAAATTAAGCAGGGGAACACAGACGCCTGGCAAATTGGTGTCTTCCGGTGTTCTGTCAATTGTCTTCGCCGGTCTGCGCTCCCTGTCTGTTATCTCAGCGAACTCGGCGACCGCTGGGCGGGATCCGGCTCGTTGCTGCATTCGAGTATGATGACGGCCTGGCACCCCGAGCGGCTCCGTCCATCTAACGGAGCCTATCCCGAGGCCAAGTCGTCGTACGTATCCTTGGCACAAGCCGAAATGTCTACGGTGAACCCATCGTCGCAATGGAGAAGAACAAAAAGTGAACTTTATGGAAATTGCACTCGTGCAACGGCGAACATGGACGAGCGCGAAACTCAAAGGCAACAACGCGAACCAGACGTAGGAGTGCATATCATAATGCATGGCCAGCTGTAATATGTTTTTTTTATTCATGCTTTAAGCATCCGAGAAACAGCCGTTTGCACCGAAGTAGCTTTTGAAATAAGATATCACGTCGACTGATGTAAAATTGTGCCACGTGAACTTTATGGGCCGATGGGTCGTTTATGCAATCATTTCTTTAGTAGGCGACAATATTTTCTAGAAGACGTTTTTTTCTTGTCAACGTTATCACGACGGTATTCTCGCGAAATCTTATTAGAGATGCTTGCATGGTTATTCGAACTTTACGTTTGCAAGAAATTCAAGGTTCTTCGTTTTAAGTAGCTATTGTCTTGTAGCTAGTGTCTATGTCTTGAAGAAACTATTCAAGCGACGTTACTCTTAACAAGATAGACAACTGCTAACAGAAAACTAACTCTGGCATGACGAAAACTGTAAAGCCTTTTAGGAGAGCTTTTCTTCAGTGAAAAACTGTTTATTTATCCGACAATAAAGGCTTTTCTCGCAACAAGTCGCATTACAGTACATATATTATACCAAAAAGAACCCAAAACATTAGACCCGCGTAAGAACTTCAATTACTACGTATTGGGGTTTACATTATTGTATTCGTAATATAATAAATGCAATAATATATACTACATATATCCTATTATATTCGTAATATAGTAGAGTATATGCAATAACATATGTTTTTATTGGTTTAGTTTTCCTACGGCGCGTCACCTAAGACCACATTGATTTCCTTCGATTGAGTTATCGTTACTGGCGTGATAAGAAAGCTTTTCTTATCGTTTCTACAACCAAGTTTAAAACACTCATGAAGTTTGTGGCTGATTTCTTTAGGATATCCTTAGGAACCGTTAACGAGAGCTGTTCTCATACGTTCCCCTGCGGATGACGTGCTTAGCAAGCCGCCACCGGGTCCAAACTCGCCTGAGACGTTTATTTTCCATGTTTTCCAGTAGAGACACACCCTCACGGAAGACATGATTGGCTTCCATGTCACGTGTAAGCGTACGGGCACCACATGAGACATATAAAGTTATCGATAAGCAGATGGGGTATTTCAGCGCAAGACACCGCCGAATCCAACAAGAAAAGTTCACTGCTACCAACTCAGGTCTCTTGGCAAACTTAGCACGAGAATGAAATGCGCCGCATTGCCTTGGATAGTTCAAAATGACGTTCAGAGACCCCTCATCATATGAATGAATAAATGGTTGGTAGTCGAAGCATCGAAAACAACTACAAAGTCTATGGTTGTTTCTTACCGATCGTTAGTTGATACGGTAGTATAAGCCCTATCTGTAAACCGATGCTCCAGCGTGATTTCACTTTGATGTAGCACCAGTTAGAATAAACAGCATAGATCAATGTAATGTATCTTTACGGTAGCATCGGTGCTACTGATGGAAAGTGACCACGGCACTGCCGCCAGCATTCCAATGACACATGCGCCACATTAACATAGTGAAATTTCATATTATCGAGAGTATCTATCTTCATCACACATGCTCTCCCTTACTCTCTTTAATTTTAAAAAGATTTTTTCCTCAAACTTATACACTAGTTCAACTTTACCTCGTGCGCAGAGGTTGTTAGCCAATGCCTCGCAAGCATTCAATGCGACAATTCAGCCGTATTTCGTCATCGTACAAAGCGAAAACCGTGGCAGACAAGGCTAAAACCGAATTTCGCCCGCGCTCTATACAGCAAAATCGCCGACAGCTCATGGCAGGCCGGCGTTGACGAAAGCGAAGTATATCGCTAGTTTGAACAATGACGAGCCGTTGCTATCCAATAGATACTTAAACATGTGACGGTTTGTTCCTCATGAGAAGCCAAACCGTCCATCTGGCGATAACACAGAGCGCCCTTTTCTACGGGAAGTATGACTACGACGACCGGGTAACGCCGCCAACGAAACTCACACAATTCGTCACGTGGATGCATGAGGCCTTGGCGTGATTTGATTGCGCACCACAACTGAACTGGCTACTGCCTTGACTAAGATGACTGGACGCGTCATCTCCGTTGACGCGTCCCGTTAACGAAGTGGCCGACAATCTGCAGCAGTCGATTAGATTCAGTCGTTTCAAAAGTTGCCCTCAAATCGAAAGAATGAGTGGATAAGTGAGGAGAAGGCAGCTTCTGCCTGATGATAACGATCAGAATCCCCAAATTGATTTGCTCCTGCAGCGGCCCCGCTGGAGAAAATGCGCCAGAAAAATTTCTTCATAAACTCAGTCGTAATTGAGTCAATCGAAAACTGTTCGGGGGCAGGAGGGTGACACTTAGCCATCTTCCGGGTGTAGCATTTTGGGTTTGTCTCCCGCCAGGCCATTACGATGTTCCTGTTTTACGTTCTAACTCGGTTTTGATGTCGATTTGACAATTAAGACCAAATGGTGGCTGAGCAATGGACGTTTTGGGCTTTTTCGTTAGTCGGTCATAAGTGCTGAATTACTGAGGGCTGAGAACCACGTCTTAGTGAAAATAATCGGATATAGAATTGACGTCGGTAGAGTTTTTGTTAAAGCTTATACCCTTATGCTAGTTTAATAGTCATACTAATTTCAAATATAGTCGTAGGCTAACCTAGCCAACGTCATGCGCTAGGACATGTGAACTTAATATTTGAATTAAAATAAAATTATTCCATGAGAATATTCGGTTAGACAAATGAAAGTTTCAACCCCATTCTTCACGCAAAATCCTACACGACGCCAGCATTCTATACAGCTGCTTTTGGATTCTAGTTTAGCCAAATATTGGTAGTAATAATAATAATGATCATGATAATAATAGTAATAATAATAGTAGCCAATTAAAAAACAGTACAGTACATCAATTAAAACTGATGTCTTTGATAACGTTTCTCTCTAAGTGAATTTGTTCTATTTTCCTGCAATGAGTACCTAACAATGATAGAATAATGAGTGATGATAAGCGAAATTTAGATTTCCTCGTGGCGCCCACCGCGATTACAACGACTTCAGCCGAGCAGCAAACAGTGAAGCGTTTATACAGAAATCCGGACAGGCCCGAATTACACAGACTAGTCGGTTTTTAGCCAGGCACTGGAAATAACCTGTGCGCAATATGTCAGACTCATGAGTTCTGGGTTCATATTATTGGACAAGCATTCCCGAACAGGCGAAACTCCCGTGACAACTATTCGGGGTCGGACACCGGTTAATGTTCGTATCGAATAGTGACGCAGACCGACGTCGAAGATCTGCTGGTCAACGAATGGGTAACTTCAAAGCACCAATGGTTTATGTTTTTTTTTTTGACCAACGGTCATATGCTCACAAAGGGCGCTGTTGATTTCTCACCATTAAGTGATAGCGAGCCTTGTCGGCCGTCGAATCAACGTTCAGAACATTCATCCGCCATGTCAGCTTCGATTCAGTTAAAGCGATTTCTGGTGAGTCAAGGCTTCTACATGGGATGCCGATATCAACGCGACACCCTCACCAGGCGCCACTGATCGACGGAGCTTAGTTGGCATATCAAAGCGGCGGCGCGGTGATGAAGGTCACCAACACACGGGCATCTGTTTTTGCCCCCACTGCTTGACTTGTTGATATATGATTGGCTTTTAGTTCAATGGTCTATAACAAACCTTTACGCTCGAAGACTGAGACCCTCTGGTGTTGGCACGATATGACGCAACCCACTAAAATCTCTGCAGTTTATAGGGGACATTACTAATACTGACCAGCTTTCCAACTGGCAGCTAGGGTCAACAAAGGTCATTTATTTTCATGTCGTTTCGTATAGGCCATTCACACTAAATCAAACGGCATCGTGCAGCCGATAACGGCCTGATTACCTCGGCGTTTGTTTCTAGAAGGTTGGTAATCACCCTTCTATTAGACTGTCCAGCCTAATTGACCATAAGCCATTAAGATGGCACGGCTCTGAAGAGATTTCGGACCGAAGTGTTGTCATCAATAAGTTGATACGCTGGCATAATATTATTATGGAAAGAACTTACATAACAGAAATGTGTGACCAATGTGGTGCATAAAGGGCGTTTGCCCTGCACAGGCATCCATTGTTGGCCTTTGGATATATTTAATTCACTATATTTACCATTAATACATATATGCACTAATTACAGACGAACTCGGAGTATATGTTTACCATATGTCCATATACAGACAAAGCTCATGTGGGTTCTTCCAAGCTTACAAATGTTACTCAAGGCAGTCATTTCACGAAACAGGCCACGTTCGTACCCTCAATGGAAAGGATCAGCGTATCAGAGTAGGTCCGAAAAAGCAGGCCATCATAATATCAGCGAACGTCCATCTGAAGACCGAAATGGGCTTATTTAGAAGGGAGTATATGCACGGGACGAAATCGGATTTGTTTTGGCGTCCCCCTACTCTCCTTCGTCCGCCGAGGTCGATCGTTTTAAAGGTTAGCAATCCGTGGATTCACTCACAGAGAATGGATGTCAGACTCTCTCTCTCTGTTGCAAGGGGACACATACTTGCGTCGTTACACTCTGGCATAAACAGCCTTAGCTAGCTCATTATACTAAGTGAGTCTGGTTGTGCGAACTCGCCGGAGAGCTCCTTCACACGTGTTCACTTCTTCTCAGAGACGGGCAAAAATTCATAGAACAAATGGGGACGGGATTAAAACCTTTTCACAGACCGCCTTTCATGACGAGCACTTACGCCCGTTGCCAACCCGCTGACTAACACCGAGCTGGACGTATGTCCTTGCGCCTGCACTGAGGCTGAAGGTCCATGAAAGCTCCACGCAGGATGAGCGCATTTTTCCAAGGCCAACATGAAGAGACGTAAGCAAGTCGTCAGTTGACATCAAACACTGAGGACCTGAACGAACGTCAGTGACGGTACCTCCTGAAGCTGATCATACTGAACAGGGAAAGGAAACGATTTCGTCCGTCTTTGTTGACCTGTGAAGGGCAATAACCACCTGTGCCTTAACAGGCGTCAGCGATTGAGAATGTCTCAGCGTGCAGTAGGTAATACAGCTGTCATTTAAGAAAATCCAATTTGTGATCGAATGTTTGGAGCGAGATTGGGTTTTACGGGTTGCTCAGCCTCAAAACAACTATTCGTTATTCGAAAAGGGTTCCGCATTTACTGAAAGAGATGAAGTAGCATGAGTAGAAATCATCGAATTAGTTTTTTCCCATTAGGAAAATATCGTTTAATCCATGTCCATGATGAGTCTATAGGCTAGCAGTATGCGAACTGGTGGCATACATTGTCTTTCGCCGTTTACGTCGCCATCTATGGCGGCCAATTTAGCTCGACCTGCACGTGGGTATGGCCGACTCGTCTTTCTGTACCCGTTCAGATTAGAAATTCGATATTTTTCCCATAACTTGTTCCGTGAGTCTGAGGCCGGTCGAATGACTAAGTTTGAATAATGTCACTCAGTGGAATAGGATTCTCCCCTTTGTTCCTATGCTAACACTAATTCCTCCAGCGCTCACAGTGTTCCTTGCCCCGATCCATTCAAATCCGTTAAAACCGCCGTGACTTTCTCAGAGAGATTAACCCGTTCGTCAAAATAAGTTAACATGTTGCTCAGAACAAACGTTGTCACTCGCTACACTTAAGTGGCTTATATTATACACATGAAGGAAATCAGTTCCACAAGCCTTAACGTTATTCAATCCGTCGACGAAAGTGACTTTCTCGTGTGACTAAGGGGCTAGGGTTAAGCCTACTAGTAATTTCCCAAGAGATTTTCCATGCAACGCTGGGCGAGGCTTTCATCGGCGTCACCTCGAAGGGGCTCAGACAAAGTCTCGGGTGCTTACTACAGCTTTACCAAGCGATGGGTATTTCGTTCGTACGCGGCGTTCGCATGCGAAGTTATCTACCACCACCCGTTCACTTATATCCGCACAAATTAGAGTTCTTTTTTTCTTTAGCGGGAGCAGACGTGTACCAAAGAACCACAGTTTTCCGCTAAAGAAAGAAAAAAAAACTTTTTAGTTAACTGCACAAGCGTTATAGCCCTAGAGAATACAGGTGAGCGGCTGAGATTCGTATATCACAATTTGACGGTCCAGTCGGATGGTCTAGGTCTTGCACGTTGGTACCTAATTTGTAAAGTTCTCTTACTCCGGTGTAGTGCATTGACCCATCGAGCAATCTGAGTCCTATTTTTCGGACGTCGTTTTTTGATGAGTTGCGTACGTACTTCTCTGCCACTGAGGGTGATGGCCTCGTCTCTCATCCTGTGTCGCACGATAGCACAGACTGACCAGACCTCTGAGCGTTGGTCCACTTTTTTCTTCTTTGAAAAAACAAGGAAAAGCGGGACCATTTGAGGGGCTCCGCGTCGCCATTCCCTTACGCTACGTCTCTTAGGAACCCTATAAAAACGACCCCACCGAGAAGGTATACCTATTAATCTATTCTGTCCGCACTCAGCTTCAGAAGCTTCTGAGGTTGGATGTGTTCTGGACACTGTCGTGCGAATGTACACTGTCAAACCGGAGCCGAACACTGTGACCAAATTGAATGACTTCGTTGGCTCGATGTCAACCTCGTTAAGGGTCTGAGTTATACAGCGTACCTTTTCAGCAGTTTGAATAGGTACATACGGTATCAGTACCATGGCAAAGAGTAAGAGTGACAATATGATAATCGTTGTTATATGGGTCGTTTTATGACCCACATAACGAATCTTACACATTAGGATTACGTAATATAGACAGACCACATGGACGAATGCAGATTCAGAATTCAAGGTACGTATAGTTGCTTATGCTGTTTACTCGACGGTTAATACATGCCAAAATATTGGTAACTGAGGTTAACCATTTACTGGTATTCTATATTTTGCTCGGAGTTTGCTTCAATGGATACGAACAAACTTGGAACTGTAGATAATGAAATGAAAGCTAATGCATTACAAAAATGATATATTTATAAAGCGTACGTGAAGACAACAAATAATTAACGTATAATAATAATAATAAATGTACTCCCAGAATTATAACGTGAGCTTCTAATGGATGCCAAGGAATTAATTTAAATATATATTTCTGTATATATTAACTACGCCCGATTCAAGGGCCCATAAAAGAAAGAATGACCAAAATGAATACCAAAAATGAGTGCCAAAATTGCTAACGTGTGCAATCCAAACTACATCCACAACTGGAGGACATGTCTATTCTAGGTTAGCTTGGAAGCTCCGAATGGGCCCAGGTCACGGATATAAAATCAGTCATCATCATTTCATCTGCCGTGTATGCCTTTGGTTTGTTCGGCACATATGCAATCAAACACACGAATCACCTAAAGTTCTGTTGTCTGAGCAGACCATCACCCAATGTTTAATGTCTACGGCATCGCTCTCGAACTACTTAGTAATACGGATCCCGTAAGTACAAATAGACAACGGAGGGTACCGAACCTCTATAACCATCTGTGTATCTCCTTTGATGGCAAAGTGTACGCGAATGCATCAGGCCATCAGGCACAACAACCCAAACGCTTGCCGGAATGAATGGATAAAAATTTTTTCTGGCGATTCACCTATAATTTAACGCTTGCCTTTCATACTTTATTCAGTTTGGATTCGGGCCGGTAGCTCATGGCCAACATTGCTCGGTACCGTAGAAGTCCTTCAGTCCTCAGTGTTCTTGGCTCGTCTTCGTAAATTCATTCTGAGAACTCAACATAAACGTTGCATACTCCAGGCCAGCGGTAACCTTGTGCACGCAATGTATTTCGCTTACCATGCATTTTTTATGTAGAGTTGCACATGGGACTGAAGCTTGCTACAAACCCTTTCGCTCTTTTATGTAGTCCCAATATGAATAACTTGGCCGCGAATGAATTTGTTTAAAACTCTGCAGTCCGATCTCGGTCCGCTGGAGTGGCAAACGCGTCCGCTGCTCTGTGCCGCTTCCGAGGGCTCCGTATGTTGCAGGCATTTCGTGCACAAACGCTCATTGTACGCAGTTTCATTGTGTTCAGTGCATCTACTCATAAAAACCGAGTTCACGGCCGAACCTGTCCAGGCCTGTTTATCCGACCGCTTGGTAAGGTGAACCTGAATTGTCGCAACGGGCGGGACGATTTTCTCCGCAAAGAGAAACATCGCCGACAAGCAATAGAATTTGTACCCATCGACGGCCACCTTTCGGCTGCATGAGCATTGGCCATTCAAACTGTATTTCAAAATGTCTAGACATTTGCTATCTCCCAACGTTAAGACCGCACGCATACATAAATCTTACAATATTACATTCAATTAGAACGGACCCAAACGGTTGGAATTCCACCCGACTGGCAATCCATTTCGGCGATTTGTGCTAACAACCGCCAGCAGAAGAAATCTTGTGAATCGTATACGCCAGTATTTTTACCATCAGCCATTATTAACGTCCACGGTAACGCTTCATTGCATCACTTCGCAAGACGAATCACCCCATATAAATGTAAACGGCGGAGATCGAACCCGTTCACCCTTTTAGCTGGCCTTCTGGACGGCCTCCCTGGACGAGCCTCCCTGGACGGACCTTCTTTACACGGCGCACGCGAGTGCATGTCTGAACAGTTCTCTAAGCAGTCATGGTGGCTGTGATTATCGTGATATCGGAATACGTGAGTTGGTCAAGGACCATCGTTGGGTCCCTCGTTAGCTCCAAACACTATTGACTAGTCGATATCCGCGAACGGATATTGCTGATCGGACACTGATTCAGTCGTAGGGCAATAGCGTAATTACGGCTCTCTGACGCTACGACAGCCGCCAAAGACAGTGTCCCTGTTGGGCGGCAACGATACGGACAACGCAATCGCAAGCAACGATAACTCAATCAGTATAAATATCCTGCGAGGTGGCAGAAATTAATTAGCAGAAAGATCAATGAGCTTTTCGGCCACCTGATTCACCTATTTCGGTTCGTAGTGAGAATTTAGCTGAAGATGTGGAATATATATATATATGAGGTTCTGTTGTCAGGCGCAGCTGAGTTACCGCTGAGTGATGATAGCTGAGTCAGTGATTTTTGCTTGAGCCCATGGTGCATCTCTATAAGACAAAAACTTCTCGAGTTTATTGCTTTCGGCTGACAAGAAAGGACCATTAGATTCGGACAATGTTGTAGTGATGGAATCATTTGCCGTTGCCTTCGTTTTGATAATGATGACAATTTGTTGCAGGTCTATAGTACAGGGTAACGCGCGAGAACTACTTCGTCATGAACCCAACAAAGAAAAAATGTAGAGCTGATAATCTATACAGAAAATGATTCTCTACTTGTTCCTGGCTGTCAAGATTCATTCAATGATATATATATATATATATATATATAT
>MNPL01000988.1:0-22066 GCA_002081605.1 Tropilaelaps mercedesae | reverse complement strand
ATATATATGTATATATATAGATATATATATATATATATATATATATGTATATATATAGATGTCCGGGTTAAGATGTGTGCCTCCACTAAAAAAAAACTGTTTTCTGAGATGCCGTTACCTGTAAAATATAGCACAAACTCACTATTGTGGCCAATTAGATCGCAATTTATTTGTGAACTATACACAAACCGTCAAAGTTTTATATTGCGTACCCGTGTGAATTGTTAGCTACTCACACTCGAACGTCCAAAGTTGCATCAAACTCCTTATTCAGGCGAGCTGGCCAAAATCTCCCTTGTCTTTCGATCACTGTGAAAGCTAAGTCTGAACTAATCTCACTTCAGCAACGTCAGCGAAGTTTAAAGAGGTATTTCTTTTTAGCTGCTGCGGCACCACAGCAGCGATTCAAACTGTCATCGGCCCAGAGGAATTGGACGCCCTCGCTGCCAACGTTCCTCAATTCTCATTGCTAACGTCCCAACGCTGGTCGTCCATTCGGGGCAATTTTATATTTGCCAGGCCACAAGCTTATAGTAGCCAGGCAGGTGTTTCCAGCGAGGGCTTCTCGGGCTCATCATGGGACTGGGATGGGCCAATGAATGCAGTATTCTATTGGTGAGCCTCAATGCACTCGAACAGTAGAACAATGGAGTAGCGGGAGGCACGAGGAGAAAATAAGGAACGAAGGAAATCACCACGCCTGACTGGCTTGAGTCCAAAAAGCCTCTGGGCCAGCTAAATAAAGAAAGGACGAACACCGAACCAAAATCGAATGGGCCACAGTCAAAGTAAGCTGGTAGCAGACCAACTCGACTTTTTTTTCTTTCTTATTTTGTCTTTTCTTTTCATCTTTTGTCCGATCTTAGCAGTATGTTCTAGAGTTCGGTAGCGCGTATGGCAGACCCAACTCGCCGATCGTAGCAATGTTACACCCTGTACGCGACCAATCGATGATGTCGTTTGGTAGACACCCTCAGCCACTCAACTTCGGTCGTCTTCGTCCTTGGAAATTTTTAGAAACGTCGGCAAGGGTTGGCTCTGTATTAAAGCATAATTGCAAAAAAACTTGCTTGAAGCGTTTGCCACTACAATCGATGGCCGAATTACCTGTGGAAACACAGGGAGCCGGTAAAAAATGTTTGACACTGATATACCCGGATATGATCATATATATACATGTGACTAAAATTCCCAGGAAGCTAGCTAATCGTGAAAAATTTCTCCACGTATAAAAATCGTGGAAAATCTGCCCAGATTGTCTTCTCCTTGCTCTAATCATGGACATAAAACTCGGTATTTACCCACTACCAAGATGATATATTAGTTTAGCCGGAGTAAACTTGCAGAAGGGGACTTTTCTGCTTCTTGCAAACGACTCTGCCCGTATTCAAACATCTGGTAGCTGTTTTGCACTTAAGTCACTATTACATCAACTTTTAATCGAAGGAGATTGAATTCCAGCGTTATTTTTTATAACCCACCGCAAGTTTTGTTCAGCCAATGAACTCAATTGTACGCAACAACTATTCGTTCCACTAACCTTTATTATCATATAGCAGGAGAATAAGTTTTCTAGTGGTCTAGTTATTCCAAGCTTGTCCTATCTCCATTCATTTAACAGATTTCTATTGTTCTGTGGAACGCAAATGTCGTCAGGAAGTCGAGTAACGGTCAAGTAGCCAACAGTTTCATCTTTCAAACAGAGGTAATCTTGACTTGAATGAATTTATTCCTCTTTGAATTACTTGCCAGAAGCAATGTTATCACAGTTCGTTGCTGGAGCACCGTGAGGCGTGGCCATTTTATTTCACTGGACTACTCAGACAGTCCAAATGTCAATAATCGTCAAGTTCAGTGACTTGGTGCATTCGCGTGCGCATTGCGATCGGAGGAGACACGTAGGTGCACGGATTCAATCCTCGCCGTTACACATTCATATTTACGGGGTCTGCCTTACGAAGTAATGCAAAAAAAGCGTTACCGTAAACGCTATCGTGACCGTTGTTGGCTGATGGTCCGCCCTAAAATGAGTACAAATAGTCGAAAATATCGACACTCGTCTTCTATCTGATTGTTCGATGCGATAAAATCAGGTGAGCAGAATATGGAATAAGTGTGCTCAGATTCGCTCGCTCAGATACAGAGGGATCTTATTCAGTCTAAAACCTATACGTCACGCAGAGAGGCGTGTTGAAAGGCGGCTGAGGCTTCGCTTAACTCTTACCCTCAGGGTACCGCTGTACTTAAAATGCTATTCACCGGGTGTTCGTTCTAATATTTTCATACGTCTTGCATCGCAATTGAATATTTAATTAACTTCAAAAAGTTAACTTTTTTGTTTGTAAAAAGTTTGGGGTACTGCTGTACTTTGAGCCACCGACTCTGTATGAAATCAGGCTAATAAACGACGAGTGTAAATCAGCCTAAGGGCTCATATGTAAAGTAATTGCGTACGTATGTGCCTACGGAATATGACGCGCGTATAAAGAACTCCAATTATGAGTTCAATTATGAGCAAGGCAAAAATCGCTGTCTGATTCTAAAATAAACTCAGAAGACAAATCATATATTATGTGGATGAATAGTATCTTATTACGGTGCTATAAACACAGGTTAATGAAGGCCGGTGCGCAGGCAAACGCATAAAACACCTCTTCGACGAGCTGCAGAGTAGAGACAAGAAACGCATGTCAAAGGTCTGATAGTTCAAAATTTAAAACATTTTCGAAAAATGTTGACGTTAGCGAACAAAGGGTCACCCGATTAGGCAACAGTGACCTCCAAGGGACCAAGAAGGACAGCGGGTCTACTTGAAGGCTCAATGTTCTATTATTTAACTCATATAGGGAGTTTCTTTGCATAGGAAATTCAAGAACAGATTGATCCATAACCAAGCTGTTGAAGTTTGCCGTATCTATAACACTATACCTATACAATAAATAATTTTCTCGTAGCCGCACAGGAACTTGACATTTTCTAAACGAATTGTTGAATTTACCTCATTACAAAATGATTCCTTAGCGTTTGTCGGGAATATTAACCTGCATGATGGCCGCAAAACAGCCCATTGCATATTCACATCCATTAAAATTGGAGTTTGAGAAACTACTCTAGCAGTTACTTGTTGAAGCTCCACTTTTTCTTCATTAAGGAACCGCTAGATCTATTTTTTTTATTTCCGCACGACACGTGTAGCACCACTGGCGCAACTCAGAGATATCTGAGATTCTCAAACGTGTCTTTTATTTGAGCCATGCGTTCGAACAGACCCCAACTTTTCATCAGCTTACGTCGATGCTGTGAAATGTTATCGTGTTCTTCTTCTTTAAAACGTTACACCCATATGCTAAAAAAGTGTTATAGGAAACGAGCCCTTACCTACTATTTTACTCAAGCGTCGACAGTTCTGGGTGCGGTAGAATTCAACATATTACGCTGTTTAAGACCAGTTTCGGCTTGTAATTTAAATCACTGCGCTACGATAACCCAAACCGCGTGTTCCAGATGTAAGCTACCATCAGCGAGACCAGACACTGAGAAAAAAAGTAATAAGTTTATCTTAATTGGTAGGGAGGCGCTTCTTTCATATCTGAACGCACTAATCGGTTTTTTTTTATTCTAGATACGGAGTTCAACCGGTGCGCAGAATTTGTTCATTTCTCGCGTGCACCAGCTATGGCTTCCGCGAGCCCGAGCTCGTGGAGTTGTTGCAGACGACCGACTGTGAACCGCACCGCCTGCCCCTTAGCTGGATAGCTATTAAGAAGGAGCTTGGTGAGTACAAGCACAATATCGTAGTACCAACAATAATTACAACCAAAGGCATTCAAGCAGTATCGGGTATTGGAAGGTTTCTTCGGGAAAGTAATATCAAATAATTTACTGAGCTCTTACTTGAGCGCATTCGATAAAAAACAGGACAGGCTCCAGCCACTTTCAGATGGCCGTTGTTCCAGTCTAGTCGTATTATCGTTCCTGTGACCGGCTGACCTCTACGATCGGTAATTCAACATTATATAATGCTTCGAGTAAAGCGTAACTTAAAGTGTATATGTCGACGCTTTGCGTCAGCGCGAGGGATGCCGTTTACAGAAAAGGAGTGGAGTTATGAACATGAAAAAATTCAAAAAGAGAACGTTTAAAAAGGTAGTCTCTTTATCAATGTTTTGAATATACAAGATGCGCCAACATCCATAAGCTAGTGCATCGTTGACGCTCGCGATGACGGTGAACGCTGCCTAAAACTAGACAATCTTAAATTCGTACAGATAAAACGTATTAATACCTTGAGGTAATTGATAATTATACATAACAAACGCTATGTCGATCGCGCAGTCAGGTTAACTTCTAGTGAACGTAATTCGTCGAGCAGATGATCTGAACAAATTCCTTAAACACCGAAACTATTCAACGAGGGCCGTTTCACTGAGTCTCCACTCTAATGGCGCCAGTTTCGCAATGTTCTTTCGGCATTCTCGTAGAGCAATTTACCAGATAAGCAGAAGTTAATTCGAAATCGTGTCCACGATTTTGACTCTGCTGCTTTGGCCGAGAATGTGCTTAGTCATCAGATACGACCGCGTTTGTCGACGCTGGCTCAAACTGAGCACCGGCTATCCGACTGATGCGCAGAGCTCAGCGCCGCGGCGTTTATTTTGAATGCAGAGTTTGCCCAAGGGCGCGCGCATTGTCCCGAGAGGCGAGGAAACGCCTTTCATCTGATGTAAATTGAGTTTTATGAGTTTTTGATGAAACGGTTCCAGCCTCTTTTTCACATGTTTGGAATAATAGAGTGTACCCACGCGTAATCTTATCGTGGATCGCTTTGCGTACGTCCAGCGTAATTGAACGTAAAAGGCTTCCGACGCGAAGGGTCGTTCCCGTGACGTTCTGATTAGCGAGGCGCAGTCTAATACATAACATCGCGTCTTGAATTTCGAACCGTTGTCTCTGGTCCTTAAACTACGAGCAATAGAGTGGTTCCGACCGCTTCACTAGTTGACTGCAACGGTTGCGCCATATCACGCAACGTATCAAACACGTCTACGTTACCAAGCGGAGTTTGGAAGCGACACGTCCGCAGTGCAGCGATGGGTCACACTCAAATAGACAGTCACATTTAAAGAACAATTATTGAGTCTACTCATAGCATAGGCTTAACCGAGAAGAAACGACAAAGCATTCCATCAGTTACGCTTTACACAGTTATTTTTTCATTAATGATTCGCCAAAGCATATGCGAAATGGATCTGACGTCGCTATGCCTGTCTGGGTCCTACTCCTGGCACGTTACCGTATGACGAGTAGTGTCGCCATGAAAAGTCGCCACTATTTTTCGCGCTCGATGCCGTCACGTAGAAGCTAATTACGAATTGTCGTGTGATGAGTGTCCTGTTTCGTTTCATCTCGGTATTGAGTTGCTCAGCGCGTCGGCCCGACGCGAATCTGCAAAGTCTCGCAACATAATCCGGTTTAGGTCATCTTGACTGCAGGCAGAAATAAGCCATCCGTTGTAATTGCTGCGAGCCTTCCTGCGTTACTTGAAAAATTGTCCGTTACGCTGCGCGTTCGTGGATCGGCATAAATCGTAACGACTCAGACGCTTTTGGCGACATTTTGGTGTAAATGGCGTAGCTATCAAAGAAAAGCTCATCCTCTCCTGTTGACGTGTATAACCCTGCATACGCTAACACGTACTGTCGACATTCTGACGCTAGTTGAGTTAAAATAACAAAGTCCTTCCCTTAGCAATGACGTTTCGCTCATCTAGGTGCATGTACTAAATTAAAATGCATTTATTACAACAACAGCAACAACAGTTCTATTGTCATCGTTTACGCTTCCTATATATTTAATACGGCGCGCACGGATTGCCCTACGGCTGCATGAAGGACAATGCATCTAAACAATCACTCGGTGGCATTTCAAAATGTCAATAATTTCTATATTTTATCATCAATGAGTGCGTAGTCAATCAAGTGTGGTATTTATATCGTTCTCTGTTTGCTATTGGGACCTAAGCCAATGTTGCTACTATGAGTGAGGAAGTCAACCGTTTTTAGTGCCAGTGTCCCCGAGAGCTGGTAAGGGAAGTGTTTACATCGGAACCAGACATGCAATAAAAACGCAGACTGGATATTCACCTTCAGGTCGTTCTTTTTTAGCCAATGATCATTTAAAAAATACTTTAAGAATTGGCGGCTTCTTTGCATTCCTGCAAAGGGGTGAACAGACTGTCACAAGGGTAATTAGTTTCCTGTCTGGAAGCAATACTGCTCGCCTCGATTCGAATCAAGTCCGTCGTTACGATAAAGCGGCACACCCGAAGTTCCTCTGTTTCGTTACACGTTTAGCCATTTTTTATTTTATTATTTCGTGCTGCCGTAACTGGTGTCATGGCCATTACGTTGTGCTGGCCAAAAATCGCTATAGTCTAAGCACCGATTTCGGGGTGGGCACACTGATTAATAATTTTGATAACCGATACTTAGTGTAGGATAAAACATGTAGTGTAGACATGATAAAGCAGCCCTACAAAATGTATTAAAACCCAGCAAACATTCGTGTTATAGGTGCGCGCTTTACATACGTAATACGCCCGATGTCTGAGCCCAACTTCTGTTTGAGTAGGCGATGGCCGACAGGATTTCTACGAAAGATTGACTTCAGATGGCACTGACTTTCACCGTAGATACCAACCAAATATCCAACTACAATTACATAATGATAGTGACAAAATGATAGCGAACGACGTAATCTTTCTTAGACGAAAAAGTCCTTTATTTGCGCGTTATACATGAACAATTAGAAAACGCAGCCTATAACAGAACATAAGTATCGTGGGCAGGATTGTGATTGACACACAGGTACTGTTTTATCCTGCGACATAACTTTATGTCATTAAAATCATTGAAACAAATGCGTAACAATATTCACGCGCAAATAGGATAGCAGCCTTCTGTGCATCCTGTTTGCATGAAGAACAACGGAATCTCTTCACCAGGTTCGTCTCATGGGCATGGATGGAATGACACTACCACAAAGTACCGAAGATGTTCGTCTTAATACATTATTCATTCGAGGTCGAGGGGAGAGCGTTTCTAACAATTGGCAAAACAGTGGCATCGAGCACTTAACGAAGGTGCATGCGCATGCCAAAAGTAGTTCCATCTCTCAGTAACTTACCCAACTTAGACCAGCCTAGCCAGGTGTCATAGCGGCTAGCAATGTATCTCTATTTTGACAGTTACTCACAGCAGTTCGAAAGCGCATCGAGCCTTACTCGTTTCTTGGCATTCTTTTTAGGTTCGCTACTTCGACGGTGTTACGTGGACTGTAGGTCGTACATCCAATGGAGTCATCGTTGTATCAGCCAATGTATTAAAAATAGGTACGTGCCTGCTTCATTCAGCCTAAGCTTTTATGGGACCCATGCATCATTATAAACGTTTCAGGATAGCAATTTGTCGCATCCTAGGATAGTCAACAGGTTTTTCCGGCGATTGCTGAATTCATGGCATCGTTTTTCACTCGACGTTCAACCTAGAGAACGCAATTGGGCGGCCGAGAACGACGTCCTACGTCGTTTCACGAGTAGCAACAGTATCGTTTGTACATTACAAAGTCGTTTACAAAGTAGTGACCCAAAAACCCGGCCAGAGCGCGCGGCTCGCCTTCGTTGTTTTGTTATATTTTTGTTGGTCGCCGACAGATGACGGAAGTGGGGGCTTGAACGAAAGCTATAGAGAACTCAGGAGGACACGCTGTGTCCTTTTGGGACTACAGAGGTCGATGATCGAAGTGGGCGTTTATGAGCCCCTCGCCTTTTCTGGCGCTCTTCCTTCTTCTGATCTGTCCTGTCTCGTGCAAATAACAGCCAACTGCCACCCCAACAGACCAACTAAGTGAGTTGGTGAGCTGTCCGGCCCTCCACGGCGACGTCCAATGGGTCAAGCGATGGCTCAATTTATCCCCAGCGAACAGCAAGTAGAGTCGCTCGTCGCTGTTGGATGGTAGATCGCAAAAGACTTGAGTGCCGGAAGGCCATTGTAGGCCTAGAAAAGCTTCGAAGTGTCGGCGGTCGTCCTTCCCTTAGAGCGGAGCCCTCCTCGTAGACGGACCAAGCGGAGTCCAACTGCAGGTTATTTACAGCTGGAGCGCGTTCCGTCGCCAGGATTCGAAAAGGCTCGATCTAGTGTCCGTTGCTCCTGTGAGGATAGCAGAGCCCTTCACAATTTTGTCGTCCACAGGACCCTCACGGTGGTAACGACGCCAACGGCAACAATAGCGGCGACGCTAACAGCAACAACGGCAGAAGAGAACGATAACAAACTAACACCGACGGACGAAGAGACGGAGCGAGAAATGCAGCAGAAGCTTCATTTATTTCATGTCTCGACCCGTGCAGACCTCTCATGGTTTACCCATGGCCGTTTCCTCGAACTTACTCTAACACTTTTGTACCGGCTTCCACCAGGGGCCAAGCCCACGCTAACGGACGTTTCTTCTGTTGGCTAAAAGCAGCGACCACCGCACAATCTGCTGTCTCACTTGTGAAATCCATTCTTTAAAATATAGTGCCTGCCTGCTTTCTCTGCGGTACAGAGTGAGAGAGAGATAGAGAGACAAAGGGAGAGTTTTGTGCAAAGAAAATACTCATGGGGCGGTCGGCATGCGCATTGAGTCGTAACAGCGCTTCATTTGAGCTTTTACGGCCATTAATGAAACGATCATTTCAGGGCAATGGCAGTGTGTCGTAAAAGTCAGATAAATGCGTATGCCCCTAATCAGATTGAAGGGCAGAGCAGTAGCGTGAAATTTTCCCGGAAAACGAAAGAAATGTAGCCATGTACCGGGTTTATTATTATTATGGCCTCTCCATTCAGTGGGAGAAGTCTCGAGTGAATAATAGCTTCTCGTGTTAATGTCAGTGCCCTATATAAGGCATGTGATGACAGTTAAGTTCCTCAATGGTGTCGTAACCTTTGTTAACTTTACATGACGGCACGCTTTCGTGCAGATGTTTGTCATCTAACGAATTTTTTTATGTTTCCCTGAGATAAGCCTTCTGAATCTCTCCTGAAAATAAGCAATTTATTGCTGCATCCTGACGCCTGTCGTCTGACCTTCCTCCAGGTGTCAGTTAGGTCAAGACTGTACGAACCTCGCAATTATTGCTTGCCTGGCTAGACCTTCAACAGCCTCTTACTTTTCGAATCTTATCTGTGAGTGCGTTGAACCAAGCCCATAAGCTTCTTTCAAGGTGTCAGTTAATTTGTAACCGGAAACGCCTAAGCCTGTAACGTATATAGTGTGTATCCGATTGAAAGTGAAACAATTTGAAAAAGGGGTGAACTTGAGTCCCACATACTCGGCTCAACTTAACAATAGTTTGGAGAACCTGAATGCATTTGTCCGTGTACATAGCCTGTTAGATGCCTCGCCTCTTTTTGATTTGGCACGAATGTCTGCTATACGGCACAGACGCAGATGGCTAAAGGAAGTGAAGGCTAACAGTTTGGAATGAATGCATTGACTTCAAAACATTCCTCCCCTGCCGTACATTCAGGATGATTTTGTTCACTTGTTTCGTTATCTGCCATGCTACTGTATTTTAGGGTGTTCGAAAGTTCACCCGGGTCTTCGCACTGTCTGTCGGCGACAATGCGAGTGTAGATGTTGTTGACGAGTTTTCGCTGAAAAACCCAACAAAGATAACAGAAAAAAGCCATTCCAGTCAAAGGTT
Source organism: Tropilaelaps mercedesae (assembly GCA_002081605.1). Lineage (NCBI taxonomy): Eukaryota > Metazoa > Arthropoda > Arachnida > Mesostigmata > Laelapidae > Tropilaelaps > Tropilaelaps mercedesae. The sequence goes on along the minus strand of MNPL01000988.1, from coordinate 12,321 downwards.
TATTTAGATTTTGCCTAGCATACTCTGAGCGTTGTCGACGCCGCTTAACATCCAATGTTTGTTTGTTTTTCTTCTTTTTCGTTGCCGGTGTTGTTTACGTTCGCCTTCTGTCCACAGGTATCTTTCAGCGAGCGCAGATCTTCGTAGTTGTCACGCCGAGCTCGGCGCCGCATTCCATATGGGGTTCTTAGCCCAGAAAGAGGACAAGGCCGGAGTTCTTGGCAACTCGTACGACGACGCGGGAAAATCGAAACGAAAGGATGACTGGTCCGATGTCCTGCGCGAAGTTGACGAAACATGGATGCATCTATTGCAGGGAGGTTTGTATTATTGCTTCGGGCTATGTGCTAGAATTATGCGCAGAGTATACCGGCAACACTCTCGCTCTTTCTGCCTCTCTCTGTCTCTCTCTCTCTATGTATATGTATATATATATATATATATATACGTTCCAAGATTTTTCCTAAGAAGGGCATCAATTCTACTGTTTTATGGCCCTACCGACTCTGGCACTTACTGCTGGTAATGCCGTAAAGACATTTTAGAGACACGCTTTCCAGGTAAATTCGAACCTTTTGACCATTCATGTGATCATATTCAGAGTACAGATATGAACAGATGTGAATTAAGTCGGCATATGAGCTTGGTTTTTCTTGGTTCGGTTTTCGGGTACCAGAAGATATAGTGCGTGGCTATCGCTGAGAGAACTACGTGACTTCTTGCAATCGTGCACGTCCTGTAATGAACCGTATGGTGGAATTCCTCTGGTGGCACGCAGTTTTTGTACGCACAGGTCTGTGCTAAATTAATGGAATCAATGCAAAAAGTAGTTCTCTAAGTTTAAAGCGAGAGGGTCCTCTAAGAATTCGTCAGGCTATTATAATGCATCTGTTCATTGTCCATTTGAGCATTTTTTGGATTGGAGTTGTTCCAAATAAAGAACGAATGTATTTTTTTTAACAAAAAACGAATGTATTTTCATCTCATCCGCGTTTATACTACGTGTATCATTATGTCATGGTTGCATTCACTATTTAAGTTACTGCATCCTTCAGTGGAAACGTATTTAGCCCATGACGGTTTTGGCAGTTGCTAGCCGTCTCAACGTTGTCAACCGCCCGACACTTGTCAATGCAGTGACTACTGATGATAATTACCAGCCGGTTGATTATCCAGATTAATTCCCATGGGATCCTCATTTTCTCAAACTCGTACGCCGGATGGATGGTGCATGATCCATGAAACTGAGTCACAGCACACACACGCACGGACATACACCTATTTTTTCAGAATAATCTAGGGGCTTTAACTTGGACTTATTTTTAAAACGGTTTCCCATGTGGTAATGGGACGTGTTAAATAGAGTGCTGTTTGTTATTTAACGGTCAGGGCTACCGATACAATCCCTCTGACCGTCACTCCGTCAAATTTCCTACGGACTGAGAAGGGAGACACAAGTGAATTCCTCTTCTAATCGAATAAGCAACTTTTCCGCCAATCCGAATCAGTAGGAGTTTATCTATTCTATAAACGAGGCTAATAATCATCACAGACGGTTATCCAACCTGATGCATAGTAGACAATGCTGCTGATACCTTTACAGAAGGCACTACGAAAAACAATTAAACCAACGTAACGTGCTCTAGCTCTTCTGTATATGGAAAGGGTGATCGTGTGGAACAGCTAAATCCCAATAGAATTTGAAATATATGTAGACGCTTTGTTATGAATCATTTACACGTTTTCAACACCGCGAGGAACGTCACCGAGCACACGATATGACGGATAAAGCTGGTCGTGATAAATCAGACATAAAAACACGCTCGTTGCGTTTTTGACATAGACATTCAGTTAGGCAGCATTTGATCTTCCAAATGTGTTGTTCATCGGTTAGGTAGCATATATCCAGACAGCGAGTAGGTCGCTTTCCTCACACTTTCCTCTCACAGTTGATTGTCCTCGACGACGAATAGCGTCGAACAGTGCCGTAGTCAAGTATTCCAGACAACAGTCAACTGTTCCATTGATACGAAAGAAGTCTATTTCAAAGCAAATGCCCTTGCACACCGCTACGTTGTTCAGTTTTGTCGAGGCTTAGTCATCTGCTACTTCCACATTCTGGAAGAGCAAGGATTTCATGGACGAAAGCCAATAGTAATATCGGCCCTCCAAGTGTGAAGTCACTTTCGCTACGGATTAGGCTAACGTTACTCCGATGGGCCTGCTTTCCGCTGTTTGTGGACTTCCGTGGAACTACATCCGTGGAACAATAGGATTTGGAAGAGGGCGAAAGTTCATGTCTGATAAAAGGTACCACATAAATCCTGCTTTCGTGTTTTTCTGTCAACAGCAATGTCAGTTTTTAATTTAGCCTAAACCGCTGTTATCAAATTGGGCCGTGGGCTGAAATCGCCTTTTTTGTTATTTAAATATTACCAAAGTACTGATATGTAATCTGGCTGACGAGAACTATCCACGAGCCAAAAAATTACAGAAGCAGGCAACCCCTGACCAACTATTTTCGCTATCTAAAGTATAAGTGATCAAACCTATTCGAAGTAAGATTAGTTCAAGAAGAATTTCATTCAGTAAAGGCCGAGAGGAATTTGCCTCTGCTGAACGTTGTTATTGCGCGTGAGAAGCGCTTATATGAAAAGTAGGGCGCCATAGTTCTCTATACGCCATTATTAACAATGGCGCTAAGAGAACTATGCACGTACGAAAATTTACGTAGCGACACAAATGGCAACAACGCCATTGGACATGTCCCCATTGGACAGTTGGGAAGCGAATTGAGAGAAGCTCTATGAGCGTATTATTGCTCGTACAGCAATGCGCCGTACGTCTGTCACATGTGCGCATGTGCTATGAAATGACATCGCAGCTGTGCCTTAATAAAGCTAAAAGTAAACGACGTCGTGGTTGGATGTGACACAGTTAACTGAGCCCGGATGAATGGCTCACTGTTGACGTTTGTGCTGTGTTTTTTGCATGAACATACTTCGAACACAAAGCGACAGCCGCAGTCATGTTCCGTCCGGAGGGAATAAGCCTGTCTACTTCATCCGCCTAGTTAGGCAGGCGATCATGCGATTATCGCGTTATTACCAGGCCAGACCAACCAAATCATGCTGCCCTACTCATACATGCCATGAAAACTACTGGCGTTCCCTGAGACGACGCTAAGCGCGCGGCTCTTAGCGAGAACGCGTTCTTGGGAGTCAAAACGAGGTCGTTTTCGGCGAGCCAGCCGGTCTTCACCCTCTAGAACCCGTTAAAAACTGCCGGAGGGTAGACCACCACCATCCAATGGACGTGGCAAAGGCAAGAGTGCACCCACCTGCCGGCAACGAGCGGAGTTAGTCCACGGAATCCAGAAAGTCCAGGAATTTCTCCATGCGATCAGCATCCGCCCACGCAGGCGACGCGAAGCCAACCTTGCACTTGTCGTCGATTCTAGTTTTTTGGCCTGGCGTCATTGTCGATTTGAAAAATAGCGACCTCGTATTGGGCATCGTTCACGGGCGTCGAGCAGCGTCAAACTCTTTCAGGTCGCCTCCATTTGCATTTGCTACACCAACGAGCTTTCGGTCTTCTCCGGCTGCCAATGCCCCCCGCCGGGCATGTGCAGTGAATGCGCTCAAAAACGGCTAACTCAATTAATGTGATTGTTTCGAAAAAGCTAAGAAACAATGAGATAACGAAGACGGCTCTCCTGGTCACGACGAACACACACAATTGGACTGAGCAGATTATGCGCTGACGACAACACGTAAAGCAGCTGCGCTGCGGCGAAGAAGGTCGCCTGATGACTATGTCCTTATGACGATGTCCAACGAACCCGTAGGACCGGCACAGCGATTGTGGAAGTCCGTCGGCCCAAAAAGCGCCAGGTCACAAATTTGAAATAGTAGATACCGAGTGTTTTTAATGGCCAATTTAGCCGTACGCAGACACCCAACTGACGATGTTGGCTGGACGACAAATGGATCGGCAAGGTGGTGAATCCAAGTTAATGGAGCGCAAATAGGGAGTGGTCACCTCAACGAGCGACGACGCCTGCTTAAATTTAATAGAAACGCCAACACCACCACCGCGCAAGAGGCCTTTCAAGTGTGTGTTGGCTGCAAGCGCAAGACAGGGTCGTTTAGGCAGTCATATTTCGGGGCAGTAAGACATTTTCGACAGAAGGTCATAAAATAAAGGAAATAAAAAAGTAACATCGAGAGCTTCTACTTGCGTAGGACGGCTCAAAACAGCCGGAAAAGTTGACATTGAACGCAATATAGTTTGCACGGCTACCCGGAGAAAAGTCCGATGATCGTTGGCTGCGTTACGACGATAGAGCCTGTCTCTGCATTTCGAGGTGGACGCTTTCACTCGCTGTCGATATCAGCTTAAGTGTCATCTAGCTAGCTAATTAATTCTGTCAAATCCTCAACGTACGTGAGGCTCAGGAGGAGGTGTCGAAGCATCTGCCGACCCGCAGATGCCGTACGCGGCCTTCTAACTATTCCTATTGAATTCAGACCCGGACACCCGTCGTCTCAAACAAACTAAGAAGTCCGCGGGGTTCGCCGTGCATGAAGATCACAGGGCCAGCGTCGGGCCAGCCGAGGTGAATAGACATGTGCTATTGTTTTATCATCGCGGCGTTATCATCGAGTGCCAGCAGTCCTCAACAGACTGGCAAACTGTCGAGGAAGTCTGACGGCCTCTGAAGGCCGTCTAACGATGTTCCGCGTGGCCTGCAGGTGTTAACGAAGCGTGCACAAATTAGAAGGATGTGAGTCGAGGTTGAGCGCCGAGTTCGCCTGCAGAATGTGGTGAACGCAGTTTATTTATTTCTGTGAAAGAGTATGAGATAGCGGCTACGGCTGGCGAGAGATTTTGTCGAGGTCCCTGACAAACTGCGGCTGCTCTACAGATTTGGCAAGTCGCGTAAGCGTCCATGTTAGTAGGTGTGTGTAGCACAATAGCGTGGCCATATCGACCAAGTAGCCACCTGCAGCACTCGAGGTTGCCGCGTCTGTGCGCTCAGGTGGCCGTGGGGATTGTCGGCAGCCCAAACCTTTCTTTTGTTAGCATAACTCTTTATCTGCGCGGGGTTGCTTGGAGTGGTGCGACAGCCAGTTGAGATCGCCGAGCGGGAAGTGCTTCGAAACAGTGCGAGAGTGCATATCCAGCCAGGGGCGTGCTAATCTCTCGGGTGCGGTAGCACATTGTGCTTCTACATTGAGTCTGCACAGTGTGCACTTAGGCGCCACAAAGAGACTTGCCCCGTCTCGTGTCCTTACCGTTGTTCGCAGACGAACAGGTGGTAACCGTGGAACTGTTCGAATTACTGCCATCGCCCCGTGTCATCACCCCTTTCGTGATGACGGCTCGTCAGCACCTCAGCAACCTGTGCATGGGAGAGGTCGATGGTAACGCACTGCTGAGATATAGTTCGGCGTATTGATCGGTATCGACAAACACGGCTAACATCAATGAAATCACTGCGGAGGTGAAAGTGTAAACACAGGTCGGCGAGAAATTTTCGCATTTCGTTTAGTCCGTCATGTCTAATGCAGTCACTTCCAATACACGTGCAGTGTCGACCCGGTCGACTACAAACCATCTCGAAGTCCTAACCGAAATGCCAATGACGTCGCGAGTTATCAACGAAACAGTATGTCGTTGCGACACTATTTTCGTTTCTCGTACGCGAGATGAGCCACTGACGAGTTAGTTCTCGTTACTTCAAATCGAGATGGAATGGCATCCGTTAAGCACGTTTGGCAACATGTACTTAAGAGCACAGGGGCGTACAGAAGCGAAAGCGATGGGTGGAACTCATACAAGCCTTCAGCTAATTGACGCAGAGACCTTGCCAGGAATTCTGCTCAGTGTTATTGTTTTTTTTTGCGTAAAGCTACTTGTGACGCAGGTACGCGCTGCATGCAATCTATGCGCAAGTTATGCGGCAGACGTCCTGCGACATTGCGAGGTAGGAAAGTTGAAACTAACTCCTACGAAACTGTACGAGATATCGTTCGTTCATATCGAGATCGATGCCGTCGTCCTGCCATCCGACTCAGGATTTCGAAACTACGCTGGAGAAACTTTTTCACAAAATGGACAGAACGTTTGCTAACCTCACCGCCCTCCTTCTCGTAGACCGCAATCCGGGACTCAACGTTAATGCGAGTTTTGAATTTTCTGGTGCTAATCAGCCAGTCGATATTCATGGCGACGATATCGCCATGAATGAAGCAGGATTTGGAAAACGAACACATCACCGTAATGGGATGGTCACAGGTTCTTGCAAAAACGTTTTCATTTAGTCACTGGTATCGAAACCGTCTTTACTGCTCCTCATGGCGAAGTTTCATTTGCTCAGAACGTATGTCAGTCGTTGTTACACTCCTCTCAAAAAATTTCACCCGTCCACAAGGCAAAGTCAGCAAAATAGCAAATTGTTTTCGGGTATATAAACTTTCGCAAAGGGAGGTACGTTTATACCGGCTTTATATTTGCAGTGAGATTGGACAGGCAAATCAGCAATGGCCGTCCAGCGTGTCCATGCGTCTGTCCTGCGCCTTTCGTAGGTACCTGAGCGAGTGTGAGTGAGCAACAAATAGGCTATGCCTATGAACAGTCGACCTTTTAGTGCAGGGAGGCGGCGGTGTGACAACGGTGAAGTGATCTTCTGTAACCGGCCTCCAATACACCCGACCCGCCGCTTCTTCCCCGTGGAGCTACTGACTAAGTTGATTGGAGGGACAGAAGTTTACTATTCGACGGAGTGGGCGGTGACGGAAAAGGAATTGGTGGAGGCGAGCTGCTCGGGGGGGGACTTTAGTACGTTACAAAATTGGGATGTACAGAGTTTTGTCCATTCGAAGCGTTTTCTGGTTAGTTTTTCCGGTCTGCTTGCCCGGACTGAATAGCCACACCAAACGGAACCTACTTGTCCGCGCCAGCGCGGTGACCGGATGAAACTGCCCTCCGTTAACGAAAGTGACGTCTTCAACTTGTTGTTGCGATAAAATCCTCAATCGCACCTATTCTCTGTTTATGTGTGTGTGTGTGTGTCTGTGTGTGTGTGTGTGTGTGTGTGTGTTTGAAGGATAGTAAGCGACTGCCTACCTTTTTATCATTCCCCTAGACTAAATTCTTTAAGGGGTTTTTCAAGGGGCTTGTTGTCAGCCAGGAACTGATCTTCGCATAATTTCGAGCGGATCGAACCACACAGGAGTTAGCGTACAATCAACAGACACTGTTAACAATATTCGAAAACGAAACCACCACAGCACACGCACATCAGAGCGATATTGTCAGCTCTGTCGTTGTTTATTCAGCTGCCTTGGCCACGGTTGCAACAGCATCCGTAACCTACTAGCTACTAACCTGTTACAAAATCCTTCACCATAATAGCTTTGACAGAATCAGCTAATGATGGTCGTACGCGTCTGAACGGTAATTACTGTGGACGCAGGATGCAAACAGTAAACGTAAGAACAGCCAGCCAGGAGCTGCGGTACTCATCTGAAGTAGCAGAAGTAGTCATCTGTGGCTAGGCGAGTGTTACAGTGCCACACTTCGAAATGGCGTTAGTGAACTGACGCAAGATGGCTAAGGGAGACATACAGACAATCATATGCTTAGGCAATGGATAAGTCTCGCAATTGTTGTTGCCATTTCTTCTGCCTGGAGAGAAATATATTCAATGGGAACGAAATGAGAAAATAATGCATGCTATTATACTGTCGAGGTGTCTTTCAATGGAGTATGGAACTAATTAGCACGGATCCTAGTCCCATGAACTGAAGGAAGACTGAAGGGAAGTTGAGCACCATGTCATACGCCCGTCCCTCTGTTTGAGGTTTGCTATGGGCTAGGTAAAATTAAATGACGTCTAAAACATTCTAGCATATCTACAAGTGATTGTATCTACAAGTTGTTTGTATCGCATTTGAGAATGAAATGAGTTGAATGGACCTAAAAGCGGATTTCATCCTGGAGTCTTCTCTGACAAAGCATCACTTTCGTCTAGACATTACTCTCTTATGGATGACATTCCTATAAGAATCCCGAAAGAAATGAATACTCATGAGACGTTCAGGGAAGTGCGCATAAGATACAATCTGTTTTGAGTAGATAACCTAAAAACAGAGGTAGCCCAACGAAGAGACTAACTGCCAAGCGATGACCAAATATCTCCGTGTGACCAAAATAATTGCAAGTGACCTTTACGTGTCCAGAGTTCTTACTAAAACCGTTTGTCCGACACAAATTAGGATAAGAGCAAGCTCCCTACGCTGTCTAGGTCTGCGATGTATAATCAGCACTGGTTTCTTGATCAGCAAATTATGCGCACACTGCGCATACAAAATGTCCTACGTAACAGAATTGTTAATTAAATCCCGGTACGGTATCAGCGTTTTAAAAAGGGCTCGTTAAACATATTATATCGGACAGGAAGTTCAGCCTCTCGACTGTAGAACGCCGCGTTATGGCTATCTGATACTCCATTTTTCTTTTGTGAGCTCCGGCAGAAATGGTTTTCAAACATTAGAATCGATTTGCCGGAAGACAAACCCTCAGATTGGGGATTATTGGTGGCCGTATTGTCAGAGGTAAACCTTTTATTCCGACCATTGTTTATCTCAACCATCTTATCGGCATCACTGCCAACGTCACTGATCTCGATTGAAGTCCTGAAACGCCCGTTTCGTTTGCCTAATCAGACCGACTGGGGGAAGTAAACGAACGTGCCCAGGATACCCTTATGCGACTAGTCAAGGTCGAATTGAAGTTAGTATCACAACCGGCCAAGGTCTCCTGACACAAACCCGAAGGTTTGCCTAGCGGTAGGTAATAAGCTTGACCCTGCAGTTTGGCTAAGGCAACGCTAGACACGCGGAGCAGAAAGGTACCACTCGTTAGATAGACGCAATCCAGCTGACATTGGCATCTGACAAGCCACTCTTCCCACAGCCTATACGAGTTCTACACAATGCGTAGGGTCATCCGAAGGTTATCACTTAAGGGAAATGCAAAATTATTTTACAAAAATAAATATAGTACAAGTTATATATATATATATATATAACCATCTGTCCCTTTATTTCCATTTATCATACAAATATCTGTCCTAATCTAACACAATTTCTACTATGACTACTAGCCACGACATACCTGCTAGTCAGAATCATAATCACTGATTAGTAAGTTCTACGCATATTATTCTTATTATTCTCGATACGGCTTACTATTGAGTATTGAGGTGGACAATGAGGTGGAAGGAGCCCCCGTCTCGTACAAAGTCTTTTATCGTTGTATCCTACACCAACAACATGCATTACATAAGCTACTAACAATATTATTATGCTTCCGTTGAAGTCTTTTTTATGAGATCGTCAAAAGATAGTACTGACTTCCGCAGCTATTTGCCGACGTTGAGAAAGAAGAGCTTCGTTCGAGTGCTGCATCCATTGTATGAAAGCAACTGAGAGGACGATGTCGGTATGCATGTAGGAAGGTATTCTGGTAGAGAACGATAGGAGATTAAAGCCAGGAGACGAACACGATCGAGTGAATACTTTACTATTGCGTCTGGTCGTGTTTCCGGTTCTAGTATTTTCAGCAACTGCTTTGCAGCTGTAGCCTTCAGTGAATGGGGAACCAGGGAACGGCTAGTTATCAGATGACAACTATTTCCGCTTGGCTAACATTGGCTTGCCATCGCGATGCAACGGCTGTTTTGTTTCCGTCAAAAGCCTTATACATCACACAGACAGACACGCATTATTATTATTGTTATTATTATCATTATTATTGCAGTATAATTACTATTGCTATTATTATGAATAGTGGGGACTGCGTTACTAACCTTTGCTAAAAACCTGAAGTTAGAAAATTCAGTGGAACCTCTTCCTCCGTCTCTATGACATTGCAGCAGATTTCTGTACTTCCAGAGGGTACAAAGGGTATTAGACGATTACAGATTTGGTTACAAATTGCTCATTGATAGTAACTAAACATTGCGTTTCTAAGTTACTTTAAAATAAAAATTATATGTATAAAGATATCAGTTGTTTGTGTAATTCCAAAATCATTTAGCGCGTATAAATCGCTAAGCGTCTGCTATCACATAGGCCAATGTAGTTAACTCTAACGTAATTGTACCTAATGATATCTGGAAACCAAATGCTGGAAAACTCCAATTGTGCAAAGTATCAAAGTTCTCCAGCCTTCGGTTTAGCCGTTAGGCTAAGATCTGCTTAAATTTTTGGTGCTTAGAAGAGCTTTGCACAAAGCTTTCGGAATACGGACATCCACAGTTTTCCACTCGTTCCTATTTTCACCTCAGTCTTCCGTTTCCGAAAAAACCTTCTATATCCGCACTGTCTTCCGTGTATCTTTGTGCCAAACGGGAATATTTCTCTCCATCAGGATTAGATGCACCCTGTTTCAGCCCTCGCTCAAGTAAACTTTTCATGTGCACGAGTAGTGCGTTCGTATGGGTGAAACTGGCTTACGTCAAGTGGTGATCACAAATCCCATTAATATCTTGGCTAGAAAAGTGGGGGCCGTTAGAACCAGCTCGGCGTTAGCGCTGCCGTGTGCGACGTTGCTCTGTGATGTTCAACTCTTTACTTTAGCACAGGTTGAGTTAAAGGCGTTATGAAATAATATCAACACTGTGAACAGTAGGCTGGGCATGATTAACTCCCGAACACAATAACACCACTGAAAAATGCACACCTGCCCAAGAATGTCTGACTATCAGCTCGTGCGTTTAAGCCATCATCATGTCAGAATCAGCCCGCTTAATAGATATCAACAATGCTTTTACCTTAAACGGGTACAAATAGCTATAAAAAATAACACGCTATAACAGGAATAACAGGATGACTAAGATAACGTGTATTTGCCATCAGACCCTCGTTGTCGCCTTGTTCACAAGCTCAAAATAGTTCGTGACACACCGCGTGATACGCTTACTTTGAACTGAGATCTCATCGACTACGTCTTATGCACCGACATTGCTAATTATCCGCTGTAAACACACTTTGCTACCATGTCAAGCTTTTTTGTTTACTTCATCATTGCCGATATACGCGTGATGAAGGTCGGATTCTAGCGGCCACTGAGTCGTAACTTGAAGAACCGCGAAACGACCTCACAGCAGGCAGCTCTTCTGCTCTAAAAGCTTGCCAAAGCAAGAGGAACTCAGCGTTAGCTAAAAAAAAAAAAGACAACAATGAAACGCTACAAGGACGACCGAGTTCCAACTTGTATCGCGTAAAGTACAATGGTACTTGCCGGCTTTCGTAGAGGATCCAGCGTTAAAGCGTTCGCCGCGCGCCTGCCTGGGAACGTGGCTACAATGCGATTGCTGCATGTCGACAAGTTCGACAGATGCTCCGTGCCAAAAGCCACAGAGTGTTAACACCGGCGATGGCAGGCCTCGACGATATTCGATGTCCAATTGCAATAGAACTTTTCAGCGCGCTCAATGAGTAGTGCTCGTCAACGGCAATGAGCTTTTTTCTCATGGAGGTTTCGGATAATGCTGATGGCACTTAACACGTCACTGCAACCATTCAGGGAACGGCAACAAGCTCTGTAATTATCTCGCGCCCACCTCAATATGATGCCATGGAATTGAATGTCGCTATACGAGTTTCCGGCGATTGCGTTGCCGCCAGACTCTATCATCTGTACACGTTAGTGCCTGCAAATGCTGTAGAGTAACTTCATAGGACATAGAATACGCCTGCTTCCTCAGCTACATTACGAGCCACTTTGCAGTTTTTAATACCGCATTACAGCTCGAGCATGCAGAACCCCAGAAATCCGATCCATGCCGCTTTTTCTACACATTCCTATGATGAACTAGCTGTTGCATTTTTGCGTTACCGGGGCTAGTAAATTAATTTCATTCCATTTCAAGTAATAGTGATTACTCCACTTCGTATACTGTAGTTGAGATAATTGCAATATAATTTAGCTCCCTTTCAACTGAGTGTAATTGAGCTTACGACTCACTGGTGCGGGTACGGCAGTTTTGGGTTACTTCAGAAAATTCAAAATCTGCTCTACTGAGAGTTATACTTCCTAAGTAACAGTCCGCAATTCGGCTACATAAACAAGCACTCATCTAACAATTCCAAAATGAGCTATAACAGATATATCCAGAGGACTTGTTCAAGTCTTTGCCGTTACTAAACCTAGCACAAACTCATGTCTCATGAATCGACGCATTTATTACAGCTACACTAATGTTAGGATATATATATGTATATGTATGTATATATATATATATATATA
>MNPL01000986.1:0-35474 GCA_002081605.1 Tropilaelaps mercedesae | reverse complement strand
ATATATATATATATATATATATATATATATATATAACAAAGAGGGAGCGAGTATATTTTTTACATATATATATATATATATGTAAAAAATTGCACTCTGAGAATTCAGTATTATAACTCGCAATAGTTAGAAATACTATGAAGTAATATAATAATATGAAGATTTTATTCATCGTCCGTAACTAAAAGTCAGGCAAATGTTGAGTTCAATTCCAATTCAATAGAGTTTGAAAAAATGCTTTTATCTTTAATTGTTTCTTCTACCGCAACGAAGTCATCTGACTGCGAACGTTCTTATGTTGTTAGAGTTTTGGTCTCTTGCTGAACGGAACGTACCGTTTATATTGAAATTCAATCGCCGCGAAAATCTTAGATATGTTTAGGAGGCTCCTAAATGACTAATCATGATCGGACTGTAAGTTATACAACACGCACTTTTACGATAAACTAATGCATTCCAGATCAGTGGACACGGTAAAATCTCGATATTGGCCAATGGTCAGAAACGTGAATTAGAAGGCGCAACTTATCGAGTTCTTGCGAGTCTTGAAGTTGTTTTATTAGGATGTCAAATTCGGCCGCTCCGTGTTGCCAGTTTCATGTTGTTTAAAGGTGGGTAAAAGCGGTTTCTTCATATCGCCGTAGGTATAGGTCCGCTAATGAATAAAGAAGTAAATGTTAACCAAAGGGAAAATCCATTTAGACGTCAAACGCCAAGTTTCACTTTTTTCAATGTAGGAATTATTCACTCAATAATATTGTAGTTTTTTTACATCGCATTTTTCTGATTTGTGTGCGGTTACATGAAAAAGGATTAGAAAAATCTGATCACGCTATGGCGTTATATCATCTCGGTCCTTCATTTCAAAATTTGGTTGAATGTCCATTGGGTGTCGACGAACGGATCTCTGAGTTTCAAGGATTCTTACGGCCGTTACAGAGGCATCTAGCACTCGCTTACCAGCCTACTGAACCTCTTCGGTAAGAATGGCCTTTTCAAAATGCTCATCTAGGACCCGCCTCAGTGTCACCATGAAAATGCAGTATCCCACTCGTAAACTATTTTTAGTGTTTAACCCACAGAACAGATTATTGATTATCGTTTCATATGTGCTTAATGTCAAAGCAGTATGCCATATACTGCCTTCAGACTGGAAAAACCTTCTATGCACCGATAAAAAATATTGTTAACAGTTCCAAAAGGTGCTCGCCTCGCACAATAACTTCACAGTTTGTTCATGCGACTATTTTGTGAACTTTTTTATGAATCTTATGGCTATGTTGGTGTACTCAGGTTTGTCGCCTACCCACGTCAGTCGAAGCTAAGTATGCAAGCCTTCTTCCCATCCGCGCGGCGCGTGCAGCAACTTCCAGCGGAGCATGACGTTTTCTGCTTTTCGACTGAACCGTGCGTCTCGCTCGATGCTCCACGGAATCTCCATGCAGCCCTTGCATCACTCGGAGGCTACAGAGTTCTTCTTTTTCTGTTCGCATGGGTTAGTCCAACAATTCTTATAATAATAATTGATCGCGTCGGTGGGCACATTATAAATAAACAAAAAACGGGGTAGTTTATATGAAAAAAATGGTTACAAGTGAATCGTAACGCCTCTATTATATCGAATTTTTTTTGGCAACCGCTGATAGGTGGTGGAACGTACCGACCGACCGGAACTTCATTCAGCCGCATTGGGCGTTGTCCTCCGGGCAGCCGAGGCTAGACCCGAGCTGCGAGCAGACTTTCAGCGAGAGGGTTTAGGACTCACTTTACTGGTGCTTGAACACCAAAAATGTCAATTATCACTCTCATTGCTTAAGGTAAGCGAATGGCAGTGATAGACAACAACTTATAACGTAGACACAGCTAGTTCTAGCAGCAGGTGGCCAAGACGGCTAAGTTCCCTCTGCAGGGCTAGTCGCCATAGGGTACATACTGCAGTAATCAACCGGTCTCAGGTTCGATCCTGCCAATAGCAAACCATCTTTGCACATATAGCACACTGTGGATTTAAAGCTATTTGATAAGGTAATATAAAAAAGGTTTCAGAATCTAAAATGGGGCGGTTCTCGAAATGTGTAGTTTGTAAGGTACATTAATTCACCGGACACAGCCAACAGACGTGGACGGGAAATGCGGCACAGATTTTTGTGCTTTGTTGTAATAGCACGAATAAGGTATACATACAATTGGTCACTAAGAACCCATCTTGCCTACCAATGCAGTTATTTAAATTTGGTTTTCGTCAAAATATAATCATCAAAAGTACATATCACCAAATTATCTGCAACATCAACTTGCTTTATCGCGCTACATATGTAGTCATAAATATCCGCACACCCTCTGGTATTACTTAATCACTGACCACGTTCATATTACTTCAATAGATATATTGGTATGTACTTTATATATGATTGTGCGTGAACGCGGACAGTCGATAAGTTTGATAAGTATGACAGGTCGATAGCTGAGTTCTTAGCTCCTCTGCATTTCTCGTTCGTCATTTATAGATTTGTCTGTCGCAGTGCTGCGATGTGTCGGGCACCCGACTCCAGCGTGCAGAGCTCCTGTCGGAACTTCTTCTGCCACTGTGGCCCCGCTGGGGCGAAGTGGAGCGAACACAATTAGCTGCATTTCTCTCACGTTCTACTTGTCTGCGTAATCCGCATCATATCGCGAATGTCAATCAGCTGGTCAAAGTGAATGCCCTTGATAAGTTATTAAATGTGCTAAAGGTAAATAATTACAGCATATAGAACCCTGAACGGCTTTGCTTAATGGAATTACTTGGCAATGCTATAGCGTTGATTGAGTTTTTATCGTGCAAAGACGAGAACAGTCATTTGTAGTGTTTTTGAGTAATTATCATAAATGTCATTGCTAACACAAGTGCATGTCTCGCGGTTCGATGTCGATTTAGGAGGGACACTCGTCAGAGCTGTGTAGTCTGAGCCCGGAGACAGCGGACTATCTGGCCGAACTGGTGGCATCCATTTTGGCTGTTACTGGCTACCAACACGCTTTGCTAAGCTCACTTATAGACTTTGTTGTGCTGCTGCATGACGCCACAAGAACATACGTTGTCCAGACGCGAAATCAGCGTGTGGCATGGGCCGTCGCCAAAACGGCATTCCCTTTATCTGCAGGCGAAACGGATTCGCTTTCCGTTGCATCGTCCGAGGATATAGCAACAGTGCGAGTGAGTGACTCATCGGCGGACGACGTCGATAGCAAAGCAAGTTCGGATAATAATGGCAATCCACATCTGCACGTTGAGGAGAATGGTAACTTAACTGGAGAAAGTGACGTAGATGGTTCCTTTTCTAGCCCGAAACAGACGGGGAAGCGCCCCAGTGATCCATCTCTATGCGCGTTTATCTGCGGTGTATACAAGGTATTTCAAGAGATCCTTGGCCGGTTTCAGATTGAAAAATTGACCTGTGCATTGTCCACTTTGTCCACTTTGCTTTATATCTTCTTTTTAAAGAACAGTGTTAGGGGCTTTTCGTTGTCGCTGGTTGACGCGGGCTGAGTATACACAGGAATATTACAAGGCAACTGAATACAATTCTTAATAACATTATTCACACATCTACTAAAATAGGAGTATTAAGGGTATTGTTTAAAATCCAAGAGGGAGAGACCGAGAGAGAGAGAGCTGCGAACGTGGAGTCGAAATTCCAATTATATATTAAATGTAATTTTCCTGTGTTTCTCATTTGCCAAAATGCTTCTATCTCTACGAACTAGAAACTGTCTTCGAATGTTTATTAAGCCGTGTCAGTTCATTTCTCTCTTCAATACTCCGGAGAATATAACCAACAAGTTATTCTTTATCCGACGTGTAGCACAACTGAAACCGAAATACAGTAATGAAACTGTGCATTATATGCTTCTACAGGTGTTTTGTGCAGTTCTTCAGCAGCAAGGTGGAACTGCTGCCACACTTCGACCAGAACTCCTCGTCGTACTCGCTAACGAACCGCAGCAGGATCTACGCGTTGCAGTAAGTTAAGTGCAACGATAGTGCAGAGATATAATTTTGGAACATGGGATAATTTAATTCTCGGCTGGCATTCCCCAGACTACATAACGTCATGACGGTTTTTAGATTTGTAAATCCATTAACTAAGTGAGTCACCTAATATAGCGGGATTTGCAATATTTCGCTAATATGTCGTTAGATGTTTTGTCTGTGCTACTCTTCTTTTGTACATGTATACCTGCCACATGTCATGTCACACCAGAGATGACACTCCACATTTCAATCATATCTTTTGGCCTCGGCATCTGTCTCGTTGGAATCGTTACTTACGGCCGATTCCGCGCATTGCACGGGTCTCACAGTGTACAGTGTTAACGTAATTTGATCATGAAATCGTTCAGGTGGTGAACTGTCTCACCAAATACCTGCAGGTGGATCGAGAGATGCAAAAGATCTCATTTGCTTCCTCGAAAATCACTGGCAGCGCGTCCAACTGTATCTTCGGCTTCCAGCTGCTGGCAAACCAGTTATCGCAGTTTGAGTGTTCTGAAGAGCTTCTCATCGCGGTTCTGGAGTTGGCGTCGGGTCGGCGAATTACGCGTCTAGCACAAGTGAACGATTCTCAACAGCTTCCCGTCACTTCGTCATTTGCTGTGTGGCCCGAAGCAGCTGTCGTACTTTTGGCCTGTATCAATCGGTGTTCATCAGCCGATCTAGCGGCTAGGTATGTCGCCACACTTGCCCAGGTGAGCCCTGATTTACTGTTATCACAAAAATGCCTAAAGATAAAGGACAACATGTCGACATGCGAGTTTCATTTTGTCATATTGCACAACGAGTGAACTTTAATAATATTTCCAGTTTTATTTTTCGTCATTTTTTTTAGATTTTTCACATTGTATTAATATGAACCCAAGCTTCGTAATTGTGATATCATTGATTAGTCATTACGCAACAGTTAAGAGAGTACAATGATTGTTAGATTCAGTCTCCCATTGGTTTTTAACAAAATTAGTTCCAGACTCAGATTGAGCGTGACACATAATAAAACATTTATTGGCGGCTAACTGATAAAAATTACGAGTTTTAAAATGTGAGCTAAATTCTCACGCAGAGAGCCCATTTTTATGCCCAATTTGATATCCAAAATATTTTTTTAGAGCTGACCATCAGCCAACGTTTAACGTCCACGGGAGCACTTTTTGCATTACTTCGTTATACGGACCCCATATAAATAGTGCGCCGGCAAGGATCGAAGCCGTGCACCTACGTGTCTCTTTCGGTCGAAAGGTGCACATGAATGCGCCAAGCCACCGGGCTCGATCCCAATTCGGTATCTACCAAGTTCTTACTTTTTTCAACTTTGGTTTTGATATAATATTGTAGGTCGTATCCACCTGCCCATCAATCGCCCAGGGTCTTGCCGACTCCAATGTGGTTGAGCAGGTCTGCGATCTTCTCCCCTTTCTGACGGGGCCACTCTCACAGTCTTTACACGGTCTGCTCCGGGTCATTGTTGCCTTGCAAACGGCCCAGCCGCTTGAAAATCGGACGACCGCGGCTAGTACTCAGCTCGCTGTACACTTCTATGTACGCTTATACGCGCACTACGTCAAGATTGATCCAGGTGTGCTTAACGGCGTTTTGAATGAACAGGCGTTTTCTTGCTTAACGTTAGGACAACCGCTACTGTTACCCGTATCATTCACTATTAAAAAATCGTCATTTAAGCTATGCTCAACTGTTACAGGAAGGTAAGAGATCTATATACACTGTTTCGCGCTAGTAACATGTAACGACTAATTCTGCATTTTAGCATCAGGAAGTGCAAGATACATCCCCCGTCTGTATGCTGGCATTTTACACGGTTTCAGTGATGCGCTCAAACATGGCATTCTGACACAGATCACCGTTCCGGTGTTTGACGACGAAACGGATATCCTGTCCGAGGTGCACAACTATTCGGACGAATTAAAGGAAAATGATGCGACTGACCAAAACAGCCGAGTGAATATATCACTTCCCATCCGTTTTGCAGTACGACAAGGTATATCTGCTATTTTGGAACAAACGTAAAGGCAAATCATTCGGTCACAGCATCAACTATCCATACTTCTCATGGGCAAATAATATATGGTATTATGAACCGTCTCGGTAATTGAATTAATGAATTATGACTGTTTGTACCATATCCGTTTCCTTTTTGAGATAGCGTCGAGCAGCGGGAACGATGCAGGAAGATTGTCAGGTGCTCTTGGATCGTTGACCGGGCGTCGGGTTCGATGCTCCCTGCAGGTTCTGGAGCGGCAGTTGTTACTGCTCGTCGAACTTTTGCAGTTCTCTAGACCTTCGGCTTTCCTCTGCGCGGAAGGATTTGCTTGCCTAAGCAATGTTCTCTATGTGCTTGCCATGGCGGGCCTGCAGATCGATCACCCGAACCTCTCCAAGACTGCCATATACCAGGTCTAATAAAATGGCTCTCGTTACTATTTCGTATCTTTTATTGTTGGTATATTTTAGACACCGTTGTTTAATCGATGCTCACTTAGTACAATATAATATAGAAAGGACATTCGTGAAGTGGTGACATCCGGCCTAGTTTATGCAGCCAAGCAAATTAAATGAGTTTTAGGGAAATTAAATGGCAGAAGGTTCTTCTTTGTTCTAAAAATAGGCGCGGAAAGCTACTTTAAAAAATTGCTATTAGCTATCCTTAGCTACCGGACAGGTAAGGGCCAATCGTGGGGAGCTCATTCTTAACTGTCCTATTTGATAAATCTTTGTTACAGTTATCAAACCTAATTTTAGCAGTACTGCGTCCCACGCTCGATGTTGCTTGCCGCTTACGTAGCGCAGATCTTGTGTCGCGCGTTCCCCGCCTGCGTACGCTATTATCACTGTTTGCTGCAAACAAATTGCAACTCTTAGCCGGTTTTCTTGTCGAACTCTTCGAGGGTTGTGAAGACGATAACAGAGCAAAGGTTCTACTCGACATGGTGACCGAGAGCCTCTCCCTTGACAATGGGGCGTTCTGTTGTGAAATGGTGAGTTACGATATAGCAGGTACTGACTCCGGTAGTTTATACCGGTCATTATTTGAGTAGTGATTCATGCAGTGGTCGTGCTAGACCAAATTAAGGAACATTTGTTGGTTCCTAAACCAGCATTATCTGTAAATATCGGATTCGCGGCAATGTCATCTAAACCGTGAAAAATCCATTTCAGAAGCGACAAACGTGGCTTGCGCAGTTTGAGGAGGATCGGGCGTCGTTCCTGGACACACAGGCCGGGGCTACACTGGGAGCTTCTCAGTTAGCCGCGTCTCGAGTGAACCTGGAGCAACAGCACGTTACGGACGCAGCCATGCGTGTGACGAGATCAGTTGTGGACTATCAGAACTACGTGCGCAAAGCCTTTCTAAGAGCGTTCAAGGGCCATAAATGTATCGAATATGAACTCCGCCTCAAATGGAAAGCGATTGCGCAACGACTCACACATGAAAGGTATTATGTGTTTGTCAGCTTGGATATCTCTTCCCGCACGAACTGCAAACTTCCGTATTAACATTTCACTCTAGCAGTTTCACAATCCCTTGACTGTAGAGATGAGCTGCGTAACTTCGGTTACATGTTCCCTGTAAATGTGGGAAAGCCTTGTACGTACTGTTTTATGCGATGTTTCCATTATAGGGCTGTGTGGCATATGCCCGAATTTGTGCCCGCATCATGGGAACTCGATCCGACCGAGGGTCCATGCCGCATGCGCAAACGCCTAAGACGCGCTCATCTTGTTTTGGAGCCTCGTTTTTGGATGGATGACGGTGCCGCCCAGGCAAAATATTCGCCACCACTTGCCTTCCTCTACCGGCAGCACGCTGCGCGGCAGGAAAAGAGATTCCACTCGCTCGAGCAGATCCGCAGCGTTCATCCATGCTCGATGATCACTGCCAGTGTGGAGACATGCGGCGAGGTTCTTGTTGGCCTAGAGAGCGTACGGTTTGTGCCAGAAGATGAGCAGATAGGTGCGCAAAGCTGGACCTTCTCAACTATCATCGAACTCATGCCACGCCGGTACGAGCATGTGGATGTGGCCGTCGAAATGTTTCTCAGCTCGGGACTGACGTGTCTTCTCGTCTTCGAGAACCAGTCCCATCGGCAGGACTTTTACGACAAGCTGACTCCGAACTGCGATAAACTGCAGAAACCAGAATCCCTCGCCTCGGCAACAGCCCGCTGGCAAAAACGGCTGATTACGAACTTCGAATATTTAACCTTTCTCAACAAGATGGCGGGACGAAGTTTCAACAACCTCATGCAATATCCGGTATTCCCTTTTGTTCTGTCGCAGTACGACGGCGACGAGCTCGACCTCAGCGACTCGAAAAACTTTCGCATACTGGAGAAGCCGATCGCGGTGCAAGACAAGTCGCGCGAACCGCACTACATCGGCATGTATCGTCAAAGCCAAGAAAACATCACGAACCTGTCTGTAGTGTCAGGCCCATTCCACTACGGCTCGCACTACTCGAACTCTGGCATCGTGCTCCACTTTCTCGTCCGGATGCCGCCTTTTACGCAGGCGTTCCTGAGCTACCAGGACGACAATTTCGATATACCAGATCGCACGTTTCACTCAATGGAGACGACTTGGCGACTAGCTTCGCGTGACAGTCCCACTGACGTCAAAGAGCTTATCCCGGAGTTCTTCTACTTTCCGGAGTTCCTCCGAAATATCTTCAAGTTCGACTTCGGCAGTCGACAGAGCGGCGAACGCGTCAATGATGTAAAACTACCGCCCTGGTGTGAGAACGATGCGCGTCTATTTAACTTGATTAGTATGGCAGCGCTCGAAAGTGAAACAGTCACCGAGCGTCTCAATCTGTGGATTGATCTCGTGTTCGGTTATAAACAACAAGGTCGAGCAGCTGTCGACGCACTCAATGTCTTTCATCCGGCGACCTACGCTCATGCGCCGCCAACCGACCGTATGGATCCGCTCTCATTAAAAGCATACCGTGCAATGATTAAAACCTACGGACAGATGCCAATTCAGCTATTTACTCAGCCACACCCGAACGTCCACTTGAACACGATTGCTTTAGCTCCACCAAGGAATATTGTACAACAGGTAAGTGGAATGACTTAGACGAGCATCATCGAATGAATCTAGCTTATTGTGTTACCACCGTTGCCAGTCTTAGTGTCATACCCTTATCCGATTATACCCTGTTACAGTCGAGGCGCACCACCATTAATATTTTTTGTCTACATGTGCGTCTCTTATTTGTTTATTAGCGCGTGTTACCGACGGTCATCGGCGTTCGTTGGGGAGCATTGATTGGAAGTCCTGACGAAATGAGCTCACCCGAATGCATCTGGTCCAAGGCATTCGGTCCGCCTGGGTTTGGACGTTTACGGCCACTTGACATTCACCGGGTGGTCGGGGTGCCAGGCCAAGCAGCGCTTTTCGGTGGTCACGACGGCCCAGCCGCACTACTAAGTTGGCGTCATTGCGATGCTGTGCTGCGGCTCAAAACACGCAAAGACCAGGTGCCGCAACCACTACTCGACACCGCCCACGATCCCGTAAGCTATGATATAAATTTCTATAGACATTATTTATCGAAACGGTACTTTCTATTTTTCGGTCGTTATGTGTGTGCGTTTCCGCCACCGCCTCCTTTAATTACTGGCGCCCAAAATATTCCCGATGAATATTTGAATTACAACTCCATGTACGCCATAGGGTCGTCGTCTGCTGTTTGTTCAAAGGTCTCATTCGTCTGTTGCGCACTGAACCGTCCCGAGTTATTCATCGGACATCGCTCCGGTAGAATCAGTGTGTTCCGGTTGTGCGCGTCCCCGTCAGTGAGCGCTGTACATTTGGACGATCTGATTGGCCACAAAGAAGATGTTTTGCATGTGGACACTTGCCCAGAGTTCTTCATTATAGCCTCGTCGTCAGCTGACGGCTCGTGTGTGATTTGGGACCTGAACAGTCTCAAATATGTGCGTACGGTGCTACAAATAGGCGAGCCTCTCACGCTTGCTAAGGTCAGCCCTACCCTCGGAGATATCGCTATCGTGCAGGACGTCACAAGTGAGTAGACATCTCCTCTTGCAAGATTAGAGTTCGAATACATGGTTATTCGAGCTATTTTTGCTTGAACGCAAACGGTACATGATTCGCAAGCAAAACAATGTTTGCATATGAACACGGGATATCACGTATAACCTTTAAGATAATTTTCATGCTTTTTGCAGACGCTGGCAGCAAATTACATCTGTATTCAGTCAACGGAGTTTTTGTAGCACAGTTGGAGTCTTTTGTTAAGGTGACATCATTGGCCTATTCATCAGCACCCGAAGGTGCCAGCGTCAATTTGCTGTTAGCTGGTCACTCAGACGGTTCTCTGCGTCTGTTTTCATCGTGGAATCTGGCACCCGTTCGAGAGCTGAACCCACGGATGCGTAGTCCCGTTGTGGACGCAGTGTTTTCCATCTGTAACCAGTTCATCTTTGCCACCGATGCATCTGGTCAGGTGTGCGCCTGGGCCGGGGCTGCCTATAAGAGTGGTACCGTCGCTCCACCGAAATTTCTTCAGGAAAAACTCTAGCGAAACGAACTAACTCGACCCTCGCTGACCAGATGGTCATTAGCCATCATTATAGTAGCAGCCTTAAAAAGAAGCCTCACTTGCAATATTCAGGCAGAATATCCATTTTAATTGATTGTGAATAGTATTGCATAGGTACGCGCCAATCACATTGTTTCAATCAGGAAAATTGTACAAGGAGACAGGCATACGTAATGCATCTAGTCCCGTTGAACGTCAAAAGGGAGAAACGTTATATCACGTTATAAATTTTGTTGGGTGATCCAAGCTATTATAAGCTCATTTCTCTCTTGAGATCTTTAAGCGGCCTCTGTTGTAATGCTGTTGCAAAGTGCATTGGTAGGCAAACTGAGAAAACACAACTCGTAATCAGGCGTGTCGAAAATTCCGCGTTGGAACAATTTATCTGTAAAATATTTCAAAGTAAGGATTACGCTGAAAGATTTTTTTGTTGTGTGTTTATTTACTTTGCAAACATATATCCATAAATATAATTCTCTATTAAATGTATATTAACATTAGGGAAAAGGAGGTTAGCGTTTCAAAACCGTTCTCATAATGTATCATTGTCGACAATATGAAAAAAAATATAATGAACGATTGTTGTTTGCTGCGTGTACTACACATAGGTGAACGTTCAAATTGAAGCGTAAAAACATAACAAATCGCTATTCATCATCGCCTTGGCACCTTGATGTTTTCTACCAATTATTACGCAATAGTACTATTTACTACTAGTACTATTAGTACTACGTTTGGTGAAGTCGCAGCTCATTTTATAGGTGACCATAGCCAACAATACGCATAGGACACATGAATTAATGAAGCCCACATATACTTGTGATGCACAACAACCACTTCATACAGCCTTTGTTACTGATTGACTGATCTGGTTCGTTGTCTTTTTGCTAACTGTACAGACCTATCCACGTACGAATAGATACATATATTAGATGGATAAGGACGGTGATTCTAGCGAATAAAATGTTATATAGGCGCATTGATAGCAGGGCTATGTAGCAATCGACAAATCCTGTACATTCGACTGTATTTATCCGTTCTTATTTTACTATCCCAAATCATTTCACGGCTTTTCACGATTCATCTTTATCTCTGAGATGTTTTAATTTAGATCGAATAAAGAGAAATATTTATGTATTTCATCAAACACCTTTGACTTATCATTTCCTAGGCATTCAAATACAAGTTATAATATGAGTAACCGCTTTATTGTATATAAAAATATTTTTCAAAGCAGCCAACCACTTGTAGGCTTCTCTTGCGCAGCAGGCTTACGGAATAGTCAAATAGGTCATTGGTTAATAAAGTTTTATGCAACTTTCTATTGCCCTTTCATTTACTCGATATAGTCTTAAGTGACACTACCTAACCGGTAAAAAGCTAGTAAAGCAGGTTTGTTGCAACACCGCTATCACGAATACAGGAATGATTTGTTCCCTACAAAACAGCCTACAAATCTGCTCCATAATTATGTTATACGGATGGATGTGATGTCATTAGTGAACAAGTATTTAATTATCATTATTGCAGCATATTATACATGAAAAGGACGTTTCACACTAATAACATTTCATTGCATTGATATCGCATTGTGATATCGACGGACACACAAATAGGTCGCTGATTGATTTCGACTATTTTAGTAGTTCAGTTAATTCATCACTTTTAATAAACATTAGTCGAATCAGAAATAGATGAATATCATATGCAAAGCGGGCGAGCGCGATAGCCGTTTTAAAAAAAAGTTCCGCTAGAGAATACAACACTATGTCTTAGACTGTTCATAGGATCCCGAGTTCCCTGTGATTAAGATCGCCTTCTGAAAAATTCTGTTAATGTTGACCCGTTTTATCGCCGATCGATTGGCGCCAATCTCTCGAGCTAATTTTTCCTTTACATTCGAATGATGATGATGATAATGATGCGAACTCCTCACTCGAACATCGGTTGTTCCATTAGCCTACCTTCGTCGCGACCAAGATGAACGGCACTTCCAGGATGACTCTGCACAGTTCGGTAGACCGTGTCTTAGCAACGCTGACAAAGCTTAGCCAATCGTAATCGAGAAATAAATTATGAAAGTATTGGTGGGATAGGGTGACTGATGAATCTGTGTCAGGCCGCGAAAAAGAGACGGCCTCCTATCGGGCGCGTCTCCAAGTGGCGGATAGGGGAACGCCCGCGCAATACGGCGGGTACCGAGAAATTAAAATATTCGGCCCGGACTACCCACACAAGAGAGGCTTCCCTAGGGCCAACGAGGATTTCAAATGCCAGCGGCTAAAATGAGGCCGAACGTTCGGACTCAGGAGACGGAAATGGCCGGAATTCGAGAGTGAAAAGTCTTAACGAGGGTAGAGCTTTACAATTTGGTTTGCACTCCAGGTCGGTAGATACTACAGGAGCCCGAGGCAGCTTCGTCACTGTCTTGGTTACTCTATCATCCACTGTAGGTAAGGCCGGCTGGCCTGCCCGTAGGGCCCACTCTTGCATTGGCCCACTCTTGAAGCTCATAGGTGCCGCAAAGTGTCCCCAAAAGATGGGCGGTCCGATGACCCATTAATCCCGAGGATGCTATAGTGCCGAGTAGCACCCGAATGGGACTCCATTGCGATCCTGAGTGTGCATTACCAAGGCCACACCAGGATTGGTACCCTGAAGGAGTGCCGCCAATCCATCCGCCGTCTCAGAAAGAAGTGAAGTAGCGACATCGGATTTAGGTGTAGAGTGAAGAGAGAAAATAAAATGTGAAATACACATATTAAAAATTGTGGTATACTGCATCCAGCGAGTGGGGCTTCCCACCCTACCAAAAATAGCGGAAAGCAAAGAGCCTAACAGTTGACTCCCTCAGAAGGGAAGGACTTGCCAGAACCCCGACGCAAGCCGAGAGTACAACGCAAGCGTCCAGCTAGGCAAAAAGAAGAACGAAGAAGAGTGCAGAGATCGCAACGTCGGAAAAGTGACAAAAGTTGAGAGAGTTACTCGATTAGCGGTAAGGTGTCAATAAGAAACGAGCTCAATCAAACAAGCAAGTTGAGGTTCTACAAAAAATAGTCAAGAGCAGTCAGAACATTCTGGTTACTCTCAAAGCCGCTACCGAGGGTTACCAGAAGGCCTGGAGAAGGGTTGCACATGACTAGGAAGGGGTAGAAGTTTTTATGCAAACCAAGTGGAGAACTTAGAGAGTCATACAGAAGAACTTGTGGAACTAGCTAAAAAAACCAAGGCGCAAGAAGCGGCGGAGGCTAAACATAGAGCAGAAATGTCCAAAATAGAAATGCTTGTTGCCAGCCTTTCGACAGAAAAGCTCGCTCTAACAACAGGAGTAGAAGCTGGAGCAGACCGAAAGGCAATAGCTGTCCTTATAGAAGAAGAAAGCGATAAGGATAGTGAAAGGCTGCGCCGACTGGAACCTCAATTTCCGTGCCTAGGCAGATTGCACAAAGCTCTGCAAGCTGGAATGGACAGGGAGTGGCCGACCTAATAGAGATCACGGACAAAGTGCTTCTAGCGGGCACCAGAGAGTGACAGCAAGACGGGCTTGCAGTGGCATTTCTGGAGCGTGTCGAAAGACTTAGATCGAAGGTACTACAATACTGTACTAGCAAACATACAGGTATGAAAGTCGAACTCTACATCAAAGATACGGACGAAAAGAAAGGCGACAAGAAGCGGATTGAAGCATCGAGAAGAAGTACGGTGGTCACCGGAGACTTCAATGCAGCGGCAACTTAGTGGGGTAGTAGTAGACACACCGACCGTCGAGGCAACGAACTCCTCGAGTGGATCGAACAGCACAGGCTGTTGATCCTAAATGATGGCCGAACGCTAGATGGCGCACAAGAGACATATTCCGATCTGACTCTGTGCACCGCGAACATAGTACATCGTGTCACATAATGGAAGGTCAGAGAGGAAGAGGAGTCGCTCAGCGATTACCGATACCTCATATTATAGGTGAAGGCACCGGTAATTGATTGAGAATAGCTAAGAACGGAAAAAAGCAGCTCCGATGGCAGAAAATGGCCAGCAAAGAAGCTCAACTCTGGGAAGATACGAGATTTATTGCGCAAAGGTTGCGACGAATTGCAGGATCCAGATGGGAAGGACGTGATAAGCGTCCTAATCAACGCCTGTGAAAAAGCAACACCCAAGCCGCAAGCAACACCCACACCATCAGCGAGTCAGGTTAACAGGCAGAACAAAACACTGGCGAGCTACCAGATTGCGAAAGCCCGGAAAAACTGCACCAAATGCAGAAAGAACTAACAAGAATGCCTGGCAGAAGGCAACGAAACCCAGGTGGAACTGACGAAAGGAGCGTGCTCGAAGGATGTGAAGAGTAGAGAAGCTCCTGAAGACACCTTCGGCTTCTTCTAAAAAGAGGGAAACAGAAAGAATGGAAGCAAATATACGAGGAGGTGAAAAACGACGCCTAAGGTATAAGCTACCAAATCGCCATGAAGAAAATCGAATATGGCCCAACACTACTGCCAGCTGACTTGATGAACGCGACGATTGAGTTGGTTTTTCCAACCCACCCTGGAGAGGCGAGAGACGACAAGCCGGGGAGTGCTGATACCTCTGGGGTAACAGAAGAGGAGGTTATATGTACAGTGGACTAAACAGAAGAGCCAACAGAAGAGCGCCTGGATTGGACGGCGTCCCACCGAAAGCTGTGAAAGCCCTCCTGAAGGAAAAGTTAAAAATATTCCAACACGTAGCCAACAAGCTACTGAGGGAAGGTCGCTTTCCGCGCGAGTGGAAATCAGCACGCCTCGTACTGATCCCCAAGCCGGGAAAGCTTCTGGACGAGCCCAGATCGTACAGACCTCTGTGCCTGCTAAGCACGGCGGGTAAAGCGTTTGAGGCAATAGTTGCCAACTGGCTGGCCGCTAAAGATAAAAGAATTTTATCAGAGGAGCAGTATGGTTTTATAAAAGGCGGATCCACGGTCACCGCTCTTAAACGGGTTTTAGAAATATCATATCCAAAACGTATCAAGACACCGAAGAAAAGAGGCATTTGCTTTATAGCCCTTTTAGACGTCAAAAACGCTTTCAACTCAATGAGTTGGAGAGTGATCCTCGACGCAGTTGATCGTTATGGAGTCTCCCAATACCTACGCCGGATAATAAAAAGCTATCTCGAGAAAAGGATAATTCAGTTTGGTTTTAGCGAAGCTGTCGGAGAGCAGCACCGAATGACCGGCAGCGTACCACAGGGCTCCATACTGGGCCAACGCTCTGGTGCGTCCCGTATAATAGCGTGCTGGAGCTGTAGGAGTAACTCTCGGCCTGGAACTTACCTTCAACTCCGCACATCAATTATGTGCGGAGTTGAATTACGAGTCTATTTGTGATCATACCACGGGCATGCCAATCGGGCGAAGGCAAACGACAACTGCTTGCCACAATCGCCGACTTCATCACCACGTATGCGGCATCAGTCTGCTCAGGGCCGGCACTTAAAGGGAAACGTAACAGAAAGAGACTGACTAGTACGCACCGGCGGCTGGCAATTCGCATCTGGCACGTATACCGAACGGTGTCAATGGAGGCGGCGCTTGTCTTAGCACGAACAGTCGCATGGTCATCTTTTGCGCGAAAGAACAGAATGTATGGAAAACACCTCATGTAGGAACGTAGCGAGGGAAAAGATATTATAAGCCAGAAAAGTAATTGTCGATGACATCGCTGGCCATGAAGAATGATAGCGAAATCAGGAAAGCGACAACTTCACCTGGACACTGGACGCGAAGCCTGATTAAAGACCTCAGCCAATGGATTGAGAGGAACATGGAAAGTTCACCTATCGAATGACCCAAACGCTCACCGGCCACCGATGCTTCCAAGAGTATTTGTGGGCGATAGGTAAGACGGCTACTCCAGTGTGCAGCCCATACGACCTAGGTGAAGACGACACCGGGTCACCGTACCCCGGTGTCGAAAGTTCGCTGTCCAGCGGCACGAGCTTAGGTTGAAGCGTTTAACGGAAAGCAGATCTCGGTAGAAAGTCTGATTCCGAGAATGTTCAGGGGCGAAGACCAGAGAAACACACTGTCCAGGTCTGTGGAGGCTGTAACGATAGAAAAGGAACTTGAAGAGCGCGCCCAAAAAGACGCCAATAGGCCAGGAGAATTATGTTTCTAGATATATTCTTGGATTTGTGCCGAAATAGACTAGGCACATGTCACAAAAGATAGCAACGACCATGCCTGACCACCCTCCCTGAAGTAATGACCAAAGTCATTGACGATGCTTTCGACTGCGTAAATAGCATGTTTCTTGCACCATGTCGAAAAAAGGTCTTTGACGCAGTGCGTATCGAACGGCTCCAAGCTGATGCGGCCAACGGCGCCGCTGATCGTCACGGACTGCGTAAATAGCATGTTTCTTGCACCATGTCGAAAAAAGGTCTTTGACGCAGTGCGTATCGAACGGCTCCAAGCTGATGCGGCCAACGGCGCCGCTGATCGTCACGGACACCTTGAATTTGCGAAAGACGGGAAAGTAATTTAGAAAGAAATTGCTCGTATAGCCATACACGAGTGACAATTTTTCGGCATTTTTGTCGTCCAATATGACGCATCGAATTATTCGAGGCTGTTTGGTGTTATCTTCATTGAACAACACTGTTGTTCGGGAAGCCTCGTTGTGACTGACTGGCTTACGATGATATAGACAGAGGGTAAAACAAAGTCAACACTGAGTCAGTCACTCTGGCAAAGCTCGCGGAAGAAACGATAATTCGGCGCTACGCAATCGGATCGCACTTCACCTAATCATATCATTCTCAACAGTTACGGTGCTTGCAGCAGAAGTATTCACATCAGCCTGTACGAAGTACCATGCTGTCCGATTCTCAGACAGGTTTCCCTAGCGCCTAAGGTGAACTTCACACTAACGTAAAAAACAGGCAAATGATACTGTCGATACGATGCTGAATTGTGCTATACAGTATGTCACACAGTTTTTTTTGTCAAGGTGTACAACCATATCGTTAAAAAAACGACGAAGTGGCACACATAGCCAGGCGGCATTTCGACGCATATTTATTTTTGTGCGCATTACTACCATGTATGTACACACCAGCTTAAATGTGTATGAGAGTGAATACTAACTGCCAATTTGCATGCCAACTGACTAAACATTTTACAATAGCATTTGTTGTGTTACAACCAGAGCTATTACCGGAAGCGTTGGCAATCTAGCTGCTACCTTAAAAGACATTCTTGCCTAGATGGTTGTTCATACCGTATTTAAAATGATAACTATTACACGGTTTGTGATATTACCAAGATCCTGTTGATGTCCTGCAATAATCCTCCGTCAATAACGACGCGAAAGAGATCTTGCAAAAAAATCAGCCAATATGCACACAATTGTATGTCCTACATTAAAGGTCTACTTGAAATTGGTTGATCATATAGAGAAAATTTCCTGTCGAGCATTAAAAAACAAGAGCGTTTAGCAAGAGCGTTTAACGAAAACAGAAAAACGCTGCAAGAACAGCAAGCATCCGATTTCATAAAAATCTATCGAAAAGCATACAGTAACATAGGTTTTGCATATAAATACCGCACGCAGTTTGTTCACTTGCTGCGTAATTTTGCTGTTACGTGTTTTTTTTTTACCTAGTTCCTGAAGCCAAATGGGTAGAGATTTGCACCAAAACTGTTTTTGGAAAAAAGCCATCAAGAATTCTTACGACTCAACTTGATATAAGCGAAAATTAGCCCAATTGAATCCACTCGTTGAGCCAAGAGGAGAACAAATCCGAAGAATTGTAATTTGTCATTCAACATATCAGATACGCCGGATACGGCTCACTCGCTCTCCTTTAATAGCTTGGAGCCTTATCACGTAAGGCGCCGAGTGAAATCATTAATAGGGATTATTAGCTTACCAATAGTATGCTAAAGTAACTCCAAAAAATTGTGTGTGCCACGATGAGGCATGTCGTCCCACTTTGTGAATACTATTCATGACTTTTATTGGTTGCGGGTTATCGACTTACGCTTTTTTTTCATTTAATCTCGAAAACCAGTTTAATACTGTGCATCACAACGTCTCGAATGTCGACCATGTCGATACAGCGGTGTCAATTTAGACAATTTCGGTTGATCCTATCGTATGAAAACTAAACTTAATTAAAAATATACATATATTTATTATTTTGCCAGAATTTCCCCAGAATGATTGACCTCGTCTGCCTCGATTAGCCTTATACACATTTGATCGCTCTCTTTTATTATATCTCTTCTTGTTATTCCTTTCCAAAATCCACCCAGGAAAGGATAGTTCCCGAACCTAGTGGATCAATTTCGGCAACACCATCATTCTCACTAATTCTATCATCATTCACTTCTTTGGATGCAACACAAACATAACACATTTCCTTGTATACATCTATGTATCACGGTCTCAACGATCTGTCGCACCTGCCACTGTTACTTATTCAGAATTTAGATGTCAAAATTTTGCTACTGATAGCTCACATCACCAATATCGCAACGTTTTGTTGGGATGGCTAACAGACGAAAAATGACTGCCATGTTTTACTTAGCGTAACAAATCACTTTAATGCATTTTGATCACTGACATCATTATTAGTTATCACTACTGGTATCATCATCTACCGCTATACGTGGCAATTTCTGATTTATGTTGCCCACCACGACACGGATGCTGCTGACAATGGTGCTGAGTTCGATTAGCGTAATATATGTATATATTGCACTAATCGCGCAATATATATTCATTGATCCTATATAAAAAAGTAAAATTATATATATATATATATATATATTGAACTTATTTGGGAAAGTAAAATCATATACATATAACCTCAACTGACCCTGCTGTTTGAGAGTATTAACCATGTATTTATCATTTTCCATTTCCCCACCTAGTTTTGTTTCTGATTTTATCTAACTACCTCTTATATCTAAATATGTACGAATGTCATACAAATTACTATTGCCAATGACACGGTAGCTATTTATATTCATATCAGTTTTTATGCACACTTTAAGAAACCTCAAAAGCCATGACAAATCCCAAAACATGTTCTGCTACCAAGGCGTCCTCGTTAGTTCCTAAAATAATCACAGGTAGCACTATGTTCCTGCACATAATGCCCGGCAAAATGGATGCAGTTGGCAAGGAATGAGTTTGATGGTCAACAGTTATGGCGCAGCAGGGTGTTTGACGTCCTTTGACAATTTCAAGTTGGCTCAAGCTCCGCTAGGACCGAAAACACAATGAGCATACAACCGTACACGACCACTATCACCCAGCTGATTCTCTACATGGCGCGCACCTTCATTTGCTTAAGCTTCGGTGTCGTCTTTTTGGCCAGTCGCTTCTGTTCCTTAAGCTCGAGCCGGCGTTGTTTTTCAGGATCGTCCTCGGCCAGAATACGTTCGCGTTCTAGGCGGATTCGTTCATCGCGACGCTGCTGAGCCAACTCCTAGAACAATATCAATGCAGAACAGTTGAATATTTGTGCGTGGAGAAATTCCATATCAGTAGCAGCAGCAAACAAATGACTGACATTATAACTATACTGTATGCAAAACAAGCAGAATGTGATATACTTCTAAAAGAGACTTATGGTGAATCACTCCAGATGAGGTGTACTGCAGATGAGGTGCAGCTAGACTGTGTCACCTGACGGAACAAGTGTTCACCTCTGACTCTCTCGTTAGTTGAAAACGTTTACCTAAAAACTTGTAGAGTGTCCAAGCCGTCAGCACAAAACAAATTTCTATTGGATACAAGAAATTCCAACGAGTATCGGAGTGGCCTACTAATAGATCCTAAAGCACACCTATGGCAAAAATGAACGTTCTCCAAGAAGTGAACATTATTAATTCAAACCTCTAGGTTTTGAGTGTGTAGAAAACCCTCCATCGGATGTGCCGTCGCAGGTCGTTATGGCAGATGACATTTCTCAGTCATACCACTAGCGTATCTACTCGAACAAGACCCTTTGCTTTATGTGTAGCTTACAATGGACGCCTTCCATCACTCAGTACTTGCCTGTCGTTGAGCATGAGTGCTCTTCAGGAAGGTTTCTTCAACTTTTTGTCGGTTTTTATCGGCCCTCGCTCGGCCGTCCTTACTCAAATGTAGACGGGAAGCCTTGTCAACGACGTACATCACCAGCGCAAACAGGCCGGACAGCGCTTCCATCTGCTTCTCGGAGGTGTAGCCCTTTCCAGGCACTGAGGATAAATGTTGCAAAAGAATAAATATTACAGATGTATTTTTGATGATGGACTATGGACTGATGCGTACTTTGTTGTAACAGCCATATCTGAAAGCGTGTATGCTAAGCCGATTGCTTTAGTAGACGGTAACTATAATTAATGCTATATTATTTAAAACGCATATTATTATGCCCGCACCGTTTATTGTCAGGAAAGCTTCATCGAAGCTGCTCTTGCAATACGAAAGGCTACGACAAATAGAAAGATGCACATGGCTTCTGAAATTCTTTTGTAGTGGAGTTGATATGTAACAAGCAGTATTTAAAATCTGATTTGAAATACTACAAATTCGATATTATTATTTTTATTTTATTAAAATGAGCTTTGTTACTTCTGCGATCGCGTGACTCATATAGACGCGACATAAGCAACGTGTCAGATTCTAATTAATATGTAAAGCTATTATTATTATTACTACTACTTTACGCCTAATGTATCAGTTTAAATCCAATGCCATATATCAGAATTGACCATAATGTAAATTTAAACTTGATTTTTGCAGATCTCTTATAAAGCTCTTAGGCTTATTGATGCATATTGTCTTATACCTGTAAGATCAAGAGTTAGAGAAATCTTCTCTAGTAGTCTTCATATGTAAAAATATCACAGCTAACCCCGTTCAGTATGCAAAGCGCTCTTACATAGTCATGCTCTGTCGTTATAATATCGTGACTTATTTACCTGCAATCTTGAGAATAACAACGCGTTCCGTATCCGGCTTTTTTAACAGCGTTCCTTGATTAGCTTCCTCTGCTATTCGAAGAGCATTTTGACCTTGATACTGATCCGACACGTGCAGCATCTCGATACATTCCTTGTACTCGGAAAAGCGTACTGTGACCTTCGGATCCTATATAAAATAGACGATATGTAAATTCTTCTCTGCAGATGCTTTACTCGTCACTAATCGTCTCGTGTTTGTATAATCGATGTGAACAGAACTGCTTTTCAGGAGATACTTCCAAAGAGTTCACCGTTAGTTAACGCTCATTATTTTAGACCAAAAATATCCTCCTGAAAACAGAGACTTTACCTTCACACATACAATCTTTCAACAAATATGAGCAGAAATATTCAACAGGATGCACCTTGGTA
The DNA here is from genome assembly GCA_002081605.1 of Tropilaelaps mercedesae. NCBI lineage: Eukaryota > Metazoa > Arthropoda > Arachnida > Mesostigmata > Laelapidae > Tropilaelaps > Tropilaelaps mercedesae. Next base: position 13,481 of record MNPL01000986.1, on the reverse strand, counting down.
TCTAAGAAAACTTTTCTTCTATTGGAAATTTCATAGCAGAAGCTTAATACTTTTCTCATATTTAAGCAACACTAGAAGTTGCATTGCGCATTCCGACCGCGAAATTACTTCAAGATCTGACAGTATCCAAATTTCACTGGTACTAAAATCTAGTGCGATATTTTTTAAGTATCTTGCTGTTATTGTTGGCTACGATCGTGTCGGTTTTTAGTAAAGCAAACCTGGAAAAATGACTGTGTAACTTCTCCAATCTCTGAATGAACGACGAACGCGTCACCCAGCTCACGAGAAACCCGTTCCGGGACGCTCTTTCGATCAGGACAGAAAGTGAGTACATCGATTAACTCTTTTGTAAACTTCGTTGAGTTCTTCTTCGTCGCTAGACAGAATACGAATGGTTCCATCGCGTCCAGCGTGAACTAAACGACATGGGTATAAGTGGACTGGCATCAGACAAGTGTGCAAGCACATAAGAAGCGAACAGAGATTACTCAGCATTTGCTAATGTTCACAGTGCATTGCTGATGCTGATTATAAGTCTGGATTATGATGCTGGATACAGCAGTCATATTTTGTCAGTAAGCACTTCTGATCCACTCAACCAATGGCTGCTAGCAGGAGGCTTGTAAAATGTACCTTGTATGTGATTTGGTCGGCAGTCGGCCGCATCAGTTGAGCCAGCACCCCTACAAGACACTGCCGTTTAATTAGACGTAACTCGACGAGCATTCCTTCGACGCACTGCCGTCCGGAACACCATAGCGTGAAACAATGTTCAGACTCCTTGCGGAGGCCGCCATTCTGAATTTCCTACGGGTGCAATGCGGCGCGTCAATAGCACAAATATGACAATACTTAGTTCTGGTAACAGAGGCGTGGCTCTTTCCGTCAAATCTCGTGTTTTAATTTAGACCACCTTACATCACAATTGAGTCTGCTTTAATTATAATTAAGGCGCGCATTAAGCCTATGTGCGAGAGAAATTGGTACACAATTAAATTGTATGACAGCTTTGTTTGTTTCGTCTGACCTTAAGACCATCATCACCGACTAGTGCGAAATTTTGGTCAAACATTCCAACATGCTTCTCGAACCATGCGTTTGCTAAACGGGTGTTTTTCGACCTGAAACAACGATGTAGCACACCAATACAGTTTATTTTAATAAGATCACTTTAAAGTGTTCATTTGTTAGCCTAAATATATAACTGAAAAAGAGGTGCTGCTGATGTAATGTATTAATTTATGAGCCGAACATAGCAAGTTAAATGTATTTAACTTGTATCACTTCGAATCGTAGCTCTTGAAGTGAGACGCTTGCGCGACCGGTTAGCAAAAAACGTTCCTTTTTTGTTTTAATGACAATTCTCTAACTCTGGCTCTATTCCGAGAATTTTTCCGAGACAAATCGTATAGCTCTATCAAGCCTTCCTGCCAAGTAATGACAAGAAGCTCGGGAAGTTTTAGGACAGGCTCTCTATTGTAGCATGACTATATAAAGAGGCGTGTAACATACACTTTTTGCAGACATAAACTCACTACGAAATACCTTACGGGAAATCGATGTTTTTCGAGCGTTGCTTTGTGTGCCTCTTACGAATACTGTGTTCTATGACATTCCAATGTGTAAATCTTTTCGCAAACTGTTCCCTTACCTTCCAGAAAGAAAGTTGATGAAGTAGATTGCCAGCGCTGCACCCATTAGCATTTCGGCATAATAGCTCTGCCATGAGGCCGGAAGATGAAGTGGCACTGACGTTATTTTCAGATCACCTCCTGTGGGGCCTACGCTACCTTGAGTAGAAGGTGAGCGCTCCGAACTGTCGTACGGGTGAAGTAAAAATTGAATGCACACACTCGTGAACCCATAATTATCATCAAACGTTACTATTATTTTAACGATTTGCAAAGCTATTAACCGCATACAATCATTATTAGTGTACACAATGACTAAATCCGTTTTGCTAATTTATACAGATTCCAAAAACCAAAGGGCTAAATAACGAGTAATTGTTAACGCGAACTGTTTGGATATCTCATAGTTTGCCTCATTTCAAAAATTAGTGAAAATAATTCAATAGGTTAGCATGTGATCCATACGTAGATCTCTGCAAAAATATACTACCGACATTCTGTGTGGCAACAAAATAATATTATTTATACGTGTGTCACCCGCCTGTTCAACGTTCACTTGAGAGTCTTTCCATGTTGCTGGAATTGATAGCCTCACTATTCCTTAGAACTTCTTATGTTCTGCAATACCTGCTCAAAAGCAAATGTCGAAAACCGCGTACCTCTGATCATGGCCTTCAAACTCCTCTGAATCCTGGAAGTGGTCGAAGTCAGTATCACCTTCAATTTCGTCGTCTTCCACAAATGCGTCTTCTTCTGCGCTATGACGAACCTCCTGAAATGGTTAAATCATGAAAAGCTGGCCACGAACGTTGGTAAATGTACACTGCATCATGTGTGGCTAGGCAAATTTTATCACGCAAACGATGCTTATTAAAATCGGCGTTTGAATCATTTAGTTAATCGCTACCCTTAAAGAATGAGTTGATAAACTTCACCGACAAAATAGCAACTTTCTGAGATACTCTTGACAAGTATGCGCGCTTGCTTAACAAACCAAGTTTTGTTCTGTTTTCAGTGCTTGTTGCTGCTGCTGTGAAAATTGATGATGTGGCGCCGGTTTGTGCGGCTGGTGTTGCTGTTCATCCTCGAACTCCTCAAATTCAGCGAACTCGTTTTCCTGATCCTGTTGACTCGAACTCAGCTCGTCGCTTTCATATTGGTCACCCTGTGGCTTGCCATTGGCTGCAGCCAGCAATACAGCTAGCAATGCCACCGGGATCCAAAGGCGCATTGTAATAGCTACAAACAAACATTACGGACCAATAAACGAGGTAGGATTAGTCGCATCGTCTGAAGCTGCGAGACTGATGATATCTTTCAAACAAGTTTATCACATGCAGATGGTGCTCGTCCTGCTAGTAGAAAGCGCTTGCACATGATACATGATAATTTTATTTTGTGTGTTGACCTGCTTTCATCTACATAAGCTAAATTCCTATATATATGTGTATATGGTAATTTGTCTGTAGGGTATTATCGTGCACATTTAGGGGAAAAGCTGTGAAAAATATAAATCTCTATCTTCATCCTTCTTCGCTTTGGATCAGCTCAGATTCTAGTTTTTTGTAACCAGATTGACTTACATAAAGAATGAGTCGGAAAACATAACTCCGTGCGCTTTTTGCAACTTTACTAGGTCATACAAGTGACTATACAGTAAACTCCCCTTTAGCAATCACTCGTTACTAAATTTATACAGCTAAGTCGACGGAGAACTTTTGTCGAGGGTGCAGTATATGGAACCTTACTACGTCTCGAGTCGACGTGGACCAAGATCTTAGCTATGTAATCTGTTTTGTTTTAATCGACGGCGAAACCTGGTAGTGATAAATTGCTTTGCATATACATATCACAGAGGGCTAATGAAAGTGTCAAGCAGAGGGCTAGTTGAAATGTCAAATATCTTTCCTATTCGTAAATAAAGTTGATACCAATGACGCACCCTTTGGCACATATACTATACATGATGATAAATGTCTACTATAGAAACTATTAATTCACAAGTTTGAAATAGATCAACGAATAAGAACATACTAAACCTCCCGGAAATATCACACTATTTGCACGCACAATGATTCTAATTATTATCTTTATAATCGCAATTAGCTTCTGATCACGGAAAACTATGCATGCAAAGTTCGCAACCATGTCAGTTTTAATGCGTACAATTTTATGAAACATATGCTTGCTGAGACTGAACCAACGCTAAATTTGGCGGTTGATGAACGAAAGATAGAGCCATAGAATAGCTAGAGAGAATACTTAAACATGTATCGAAGGCTGTATTAGCGCGTAAATAAAACGCAGGAGTAATAACGATAAGTATAATAATTATATAGATGAGCCATCAATGATATCCGCACTTCACTTGTACAGCTAAACAGGCAGAAACTAGTAGGTGCATCGGTTTCTCTATATTTATGTTAGAAGGAAAGTTAGCCGAGACTTATTCTTGTATTCGTTGGCTGACCCGTCGTTGTTCGTATAGGAATAAATGCCTGTGTGCGCCGCCAAAGTCAGTAGATCCATGTTGTATCCTTTGGTAGCAGTTGCTTTAGTAGTTTGCCCACTTTTAAAAGTCTCTACAGTTTCCTTTGTGCTTGGCCATTAATAAAACTAAAGGCGTTTCCGGTAATACAAGGAATTTATGCGTAGCAACTATGCCACTTTCAACGTATTAATTTCGTTCACGAATTAAAATGTGTAGATCGACGTACAGGGATAAACGTGGTTACGACTGCTCCAACCGCCTGTGCAGTCTCCAGCACCGACTCCAGCACCCTGTGTTCTATTGATTATAGAGTAGCTGACCGCTTCGCACTACAAATACCGGTAAAACCGCAGTCAACCACTGGTTACATATGAGGATGGTATGACTACAGGGGACAAATCCTTGCCACTCTACCAACTGTGAATTTCATCGATAACTTCTTTCCGATGGCGGTACTTGTCAGAGGAAAATATATCCACACACAGGGCACACGGTTTTTAAATTGGAGCACAACAGTATTAGTGCTGTCGCAACCGCAGGGCGCATCCGTCTCTTCCATTAATCGACGGATCTCTGAGGACCCATTAATTTATGGAAAACCTACTGGTTAGGCCCATGGAGCGAAGATTTTGGCGTTGTTTTATAAAGAGGATAATTTCTCACGAATCATTTTCCCGGCCCCTAGCTACGGATAGCATAAGGGCCCACAACTCAATAATTACCTGCCGCCTTCTCCACCTGCTCCAAAGAAAAGCTACGTACTGCGGTTCCTGCGACCGTCACCGGTCCAAATCGTCCGATGTGTCGAACTCCTCCACGCTAGAGGCTAACACAAAATAAAGTGAGCCTCCATAACATAACAACAGTAGGCGTGCGGGTGTGCGATTGTGGCAAAACTAGCTGTCCCGTGACGGATGTTCGGGACGATTTTGTCGGCTTATTTCACCCGGATGCATTCTCGTCACGTGGAGTTGTAAACGTGATTGCTTCTTACCGGAACGTCACGATTGATCGCGTAATGGATATTGACTCTATGACGGTTAGTGTGAGGTTAAATTTGACGCATAGATCTCTAGGAATCTCATACGTGTAATAGTTTTCTCTCAAGGCTAGGTCTCTATCATTATTTATGCAAGTTTACAAGCGTTCATCCCTTCTTCAGTCGGTGGTTCAGAATACCTAACATTGTACATTGGTGAGTTTGGCTGGTTCTTAAAGTTAGTGACACGTATAATATGAAATACCTAACCGCCAAAATTGATGGCTGCTTCGCGCATCATTAAAATTTGAAGTTATCGCAAAATTATTTTAGGTGTACCTAAAAGCAAAGAAATCTTAGTGAAGGTAGCATACATAGAAAGGATACAAAATTCAATGGGGGATCAACTGCACAAATCGTAAAGCTTTGATTGCAGTATGAATGTAAAGCCACAATACTGCAAATAAAATACGTAAGGAACGCGCCTTATCCATTGAAACCAATAATCTTGCGTAAAGGCATGACATGAATTATAGGTGGTATTGTTAAATAATACAAGTTACTAAAGAGAAGACTTGCACATGATTTATGGATCCAAGCTGTATGTCTTCGATACAATGTATTATATAGAGTTCATTATTTTTTTAAAAGAAGAACATAAACACACTCTAAGGGCAGAAATTTGACAGGAAAATCGGTCTATGTAATTAGAATGGCTAAACTGTGTAAATTCAGCACAATGCTCTTATTTATTGGATCAAGCTGAACATCTTTACGGTACCAATTCTTTCCTATTCTAGCCAAAGTTACGGAAAATATAAAAACATACATTTTCAGTTGAATTTTTCATTTTTACTTGGTCTAACACGGTTTTTTTATATTAGAATACAAACCATTTTAAATATTCTATACTTTCCACTTTACCTCTAGATGAAAACCCACATTTAGTGTTTTTCCAACGAATCACTTTGTAATATTCCTAAATAATTCACAAAAATAAATTGAAATAACACACAGCTGCGAATTTTTTCAATTATCGAGTAGAATATTTTTTCACGTTTTCCCTTTAGACTAGTTAGTACTGCGACATTTTATAGGGAAAAGTGTTCCTTATTGCGATAATTGCGTACAGTTCCCAGATAACATTCTCTATAGGCCCAATCAAGAACGTATGCTGGTTTATATTTACAACTTCCTCCACGGCTGTTGCGACGATAGTAGCACTGCGTTTCAAATAGTGGTCATATTGGGTCCTTTCTGTATTCGTTAGTGTGAAAAACCATTGAGGGGCGAAAACAAGGAACAAAAAATCAGATCCAGGTATTGTGATTTTATGAGCGCTTCAAACGCACTCAGTATTCTAATAAGCTACAGACTTTGACTAATATAAGTACCGTATTCGTTTTCTTTATTTTGCAAAGGTGGCTGACCTGAAACGCGAGCTGAAGGCAAGGAATCTGGTTGTAAAGGGCGCCAAGGCGGAACTAGCGCAGCGCCTGAAAGAAGCCTTGACACAAGCCGATAAAGAAATAGGTGCGTTTCAATTAGTGTGCAGCAGGTACCTCAAGCCCCCCTTTCTCCGTACTATCATTTATAAATTCTCTCATTATCATTATTGCTAGGGAGGGAACATTTTGACTCTGTCAAAATAATTTAATTGCAACCGAGAAGTCGCAAACATACAATAGATTTTAAACCTTCAGTAGACATTTAGACACCAAAAGCTTAAGCCATTTAGACATTTTTTACTAGCGCTCCTGTCGTGTGTGCCCTGGAGAAAAATAGTATATATAGATATGTATGACAGACAGTATATGAAAGATATTTATCTTTAGATTGCTGTTTTTTTGTTCCTAACCGATTTACCGTCGATTTACCGATTTACTGATGGGATCATTAATACCGAACAATGGCATTGTAAGTTAAATTGCTTTCTAGGTGGTTTACTTTGTATTAAAGCTATTCCTACATTGACCTATTGTAGGCGATGACCAACTTCCTGATGGAGAGCTATCGGATGAAGGGCTCCTGAATGAAGACGACCTTCTTAAAGACACGCCTGATTCTCCTGTCAAGCACAAGGATTTGCACCTTCATCCAACGGTAAGCTTTTATATTTATGATCTAGTACTCTAAAAATTGGTGTTCCCGATATAGATCTGTAGATGGCAAATAAAAACGGAATCAGAGTCGAGTGTATCTTGTGTAAATTTTGAGTATACGTGTCCGTTTCAAGAGGTAGAGTAGTTGGACAGCACACTCTATTATTCGTAAAGAACAATTCCAAAAATGAACCAGTGCACTTAAAAGTCATGCATCTGTTGGATTTTTACGCACTCAACTTCCGCTTTATTGGGGGTTATTGGGTTTTTCTGGATTTCGGATAAACAACGACTGACTTTACATTTTTATTCTGTAAACTCACTTTTATCACAGAAGCGTAATAGAAAAAATTGCTGCTTGAAAAAATCGAAATCGATCGTGCGCAATACCCCGATCGACCACATAAGACATGACTTTAGCTTTAGCAAGATTTTAGCGAGATCTTATCCCATACATGCATTATAACTTTGGTAGGTGGGTACCCTTTAATTTGTTTAAATTCATATGGGTGGGTATTTCAAAAGAAACTAGATTGAATTATCCTATACTTGTTACTTTTTTCTAAATTATTTACTTAAGTGTATGGTTACTAAAAATAATTATAATTATAGTCGCATTATTTGTATGCCGAACGGTACTCAATTCAGTTTTCCAATATGAGAAAAAGTATTGAAAAAGGCTTAACCACAACTGACTTTGTAAATGTAAGAAAATAGGGAAGGATCTCCTGAACATATTGTACATGTTATGCATATTGTAATCCCATTGGAATTTTTAATTTTTTGTGAAAATACTTGTACTACAGGTAGAGTCATCACAAGTTGAAAAGCCAAAACCGGCTGTGGTTCCTCCATCGGGTATTACTGTACCTCAGGTGGTAAAGACGGCAGCAGCCCTTCAAAAGGAAGGCGTCCTACAGTCTATGGAAGATGATCTATTTTCGGATCGACCGGCCCCAATGGGCGTTCTCGCTTCTACCCCTGAAGTCACTGCAGACAAACTCAAAGCTCGGGCAGCTCGCTTCGGCCTGCCTGAAGCTAAGCTCGAGGAGAGAGCCAAAAAATTTGGTGAGTTGTCGTAATTAGCGGGCAACGGGTTCAATAGTATAGCTCACTCCTTGGATCGTCGATTAATTAGTAAACTGTACTAAAAAAAGATTGTCCTGCGAGAAGCATTGTAGCAGTAATCTTAATGTGAACCCAATTTATTGATTGGTGTATCTTCAAAGGCACTGGAGTGTCAAATAAGATCGGCGCTGCACCTATAGAAGACAAGCAGAAACTCGTGGACCGCGCTAAGCGGTTTGGCCTTTCTGTTGATGAAGATGGACGAGCTAACCGGGCGACGGCAACGACCATTGTTCCACATTTTGCTATTAATGTTAGCGTAAGTCTTTTGAATTTTCAAATCTACCCGCTAGGTTTGGGAAAAAAGCCTGTTATCACTTATTGACAATACGTCATTTTGTGTTGTTTATCAACCAGTAGGATATTCCCTCCTCTCTGCTAAACTGATGTCGCTTAACATAATCGATTAATCATGATTCTTGCATATTGAGTTTTGAGTAGAAGAATCGCACTTTGATTTTCAACGTGGTATGGTTATTACTAGTTGCATGCTTAATTTCTAAATTGTGATCATGTTACGTTGCTTAAATATACGAAAGGCAGGAGACAGCAATATGCAACGTCAACCTTGCCCAAAAACCTGCTACAGCGATGGAGAATGAACGGAAGTAAGCAACTTCTATAGCACAAACATTTTGTGTTACTAAACCTATGTATAATATGTATAAACAACACAAGCTCGTTATGGAATGGAATGTATTTCCTTGTGTACTTTAAAAGTTAATTTCGGTACAATATCGAATTTTCTACAGCCTGCGGATCTAGAGAAGCTACGCAAGCGGGCAGAACGGTTCGGTGGCAACGTGTCCTCTGTGGCCGTCAAATTAGAAGAAGCCGAGAAACTCGCTAAAAGGAAAGCTAAATTTGGCGTAGAAATTACGACAGGAAGCTCCACAGTTGCCAACCTCGATCACGAAAAGGTAATACAGTTTTTCTTAAGGTTTTGTTCTCTTTTCACATCGTGCTATCCTGTTCGTCTATCTGATAAATATTCAGTATGGAAATTTTAAGCTGTGTTACTATCATCCTATGACAGAAAAAGTCTAGCCGTATTCACCTGAATTTTCTCACCGTGCTTTCGATAAAAGAAAAGGCTTATCTTTGTTTCACACGCATGTGGAACATCGCTTTAATAGTTATAGACACCAATCTATTCTTCTGAAAATACGGGCGCATTAGCGATCTGTAATTTCCTACCAAATTGAATCATAGTTGCAATAGTACATATTTTAGTTTTTTTCTAACCTAGGACAGAAAACATTATGTTCACAATGGTAATGCTCTGCTTTTTGTGTGCCGTAACAATACTTTAATATTGTTACAATTTAATAACTACAGGGAACCGAGAACAAATCAATTGCGGCTCCGACGCCACCAAAGCGAAAACCGATTGTCTTCTAGAACTTCTAGAATTCAAGGTCACCCACGGCGAGTTATTGTGGCTGATGTTATAGAACCCAATAACGGTTCGATAATAGTAATTTTATGGAGCGGTCGCGATTAGCGGCTAGCTAAGAATGTCATCTGTGCAAACACTAACTAACCGTACATCATATATATTAAACGGGTGCTTCTGAACTTAGGAACTCAAGGTTCAAACAGAAACGTAGCTAACAAATCTTGTGCAGATGTATGTTTCATTGTTAGTTTGCGTATCACTAAGAAATACGACCCTTTGTACATTTACTTGATTTCGTATCATATAACGCGAAAAGATCATCTACATTGTATAGTTTTATCAAGAGAATTATATGCTCTTTGCTTTGTTAAGGGGAACGAAGTTCATTGGCGCCGATAGATCAAAACGTCTGATAAAGCTCTGAGGTATGAATCTAGTTGAAGATATAACAAATATATTATAACAATGTAGACAGTATAAAGTTAGCTCTCTCTGCAGAAACGTCGATCATTCATTAGTTAACTTTCAGTTGTTTTAACTTGCGTGCGAAATTTTAAGAAAACACAGTGACATTTCACCAGTAACCAGAGGAATATTGTATTACTATATTATTATTCACTATGAATGGGTTTTTGATTCATATAGCAAATGACGCAAAGCAGTCACAAGATTCGCCTTTCGCGGCATTAATAAATTTCGTTTTCTTCGAGATGGAAAAAAGCGTTATTTATTTTTTTATTTCAAAGATTGCTGATATATTAGCTTTAATAAACGAGTAAACTCAAAGGGTAGTGCAACAAAAATATGTGGAAACCTCAGGTGTTCTGGCTTTTTTCTACTCAGTGGGAAAGGGGAAGAAGGGGAGAGTGAGAGCACGCCTGTTGGAGTGTGCTGAATCAAGTGTGTGTGTCTTTGCGTGATTACGAATAGGAATTGAGTAACTGACAGAAAAGGCAGGTATGTTTGTCTGGACCGAGTTAATAAATTTGAGTTGATCTGAATAATGGTCGAGACTAAGATACCTTTAAAAGTGACCTACATATGGCTAGTTCCCCGACTGTCGCTCCAGGAAGGGAGACAGCATGTCTTGGTTAAACGTAGTGAAAGCATTTTTGACCTCGAATAAACTACGATGACGCAAGCTAACTTTAAGAGCGATATATGTTCTTACATCTGCCGACAGGACCATCTTTTCGGCTGAAAAAATATGTGACACTAAAGTAATCCGAGAATTTTGTGGCAGAATTACAAGGTCAAAATATTGATGGTTCGCCGCCATTTCCTTAAATTAGCTCGCCACTAACATAACAACAACAAGAGTGTCACAAATATCAATAATGAATCAATGTTGTAATGTAAGCGGATGACAAATGTGTATAAATCCGAAAAACTGCACAAACCACTATAATAAAGTATCATGGAGCGATTAGCGTCGACGGTGTAAAAAGTGTAATGATTCGAAACTATACCAGTATTATATTTAGTAGTATGATAGTAAACATAATGGAGTCAACTCAAATGTGGAGAATTTGTTGCAAAATTGAAGAGATTCAGTGCTGCACCACAGTGAATGCTTTTCATTACGTTCTCAAATTAAGACTATTTTTACATTGAAAAGGAGAAGATATCTGTCGAACTGGCCTGCGAAAGCCCATTTGGATTCGATGAGCAAAGTATACCAAAAACAATTTTCTGCGTTTTGCTTTCAACTCACATTGTGTACCAGGTAGCTTGTAAATAATTCAATTTGACTTCGCAAAAGTAACAATGAGTGTCCTCGAAATCATTAAATATGTCAACAAGTATGTTGCTTTTTTATAGAATTCTGTATTCTCCTATGACTGAGTTCAAGGCCAGCGCTCAATACAAGATGTTCAAGACGTTCAAGAAGACACAATGAGTTCAAGCCCAAAGAAAGACTCAATTCGAAAACGTATTTACGACAAAGGATCATTTTGAACTAAGCACTCAAGGAAAAGATGTCCATTAGTTGATAAGAATTATGACATTGCCACTATGACAACTCCAAGCCATATACTGCTTTGCTGAATCGCTAGTGAATCGTTTTGAAGTGAAAAATATTTAAACGTGACACAGATATTAATCAAGCATTTCCTGAGTCTTGTGTCCCCTAAGATGGGTCATTCTACAGCAATTAAGTCTGCAAGTTGCTATCACGTTGGGAAGAAGTCGTTCATAACGACGAATACTATCAGATAAATATGAATAAATATAGTAAAGATATGTTAGTAACGTGTAATGAAAAAAAGTGATAAAACAATCGATAGAAACTGACTAGACTCTTTAATCAAGTTACTGTGTCAAGTAAATGTGATTTGAATTGACGCCACTAAACGTAAGATTCAGTCTAGGATGCACGTGATTATCGTTATTCGCTAGTTAAATAATACAGTATGTTAATAATTAAAAAAGCAAAATCTATCGTCACATACATCTAAAAGCATACATCGCAACTTCCGAGAACTGGCAATTTGTTTTATCTGGGCAACGCCGTTTTCTTGGGTTTGAGTACATAAGGTAACTGCGGATTCAGTGTTTTAGTTTGTGCTGTGGAATATATAAATGGAATCATTAAAAAATCATTATACATAAAATTTTATTCTATATAAAATAATATACCATATAAAATTTGCCTTTTCGCTTTCTACTTTCTTTACGCTTTTACCGTCTGGCACAGCTATACAATTTCACCGGGCCAGAAAGTTGATTCAAGGCGGTGCTGCAAAAGTATAGCGAACGCGAGGTTGTACTACTTTTGTGCGTTGCCAAATAATCGATTCCTTATTACACAAAAAAATCTGAACCATTGGATTCATAATACAGCAAAAGCAGAAACGATTTGTCTATCAGTAACTAAAAAAAGTTAATTAGGTTCGACCATCCGATAGTAAGTATATACACACATCGAAGTAACAATGAAGGAAGCGCAAATAATTCAAACCTATTTAATTTGTAAATAAAAGTATGGCCAAATTTCTCCAAGAAACTAGCAAGTTTATGCCAAAGCGATAACCAGTCAATGAGAAAACGAATATTCGACATTATAGCTCCATTCAATTTACGCCCGAGTGATAATTTTCTGCCCTTGCAAAGAATATCACGAATTTGCAATATATATTTGAAATAATGGCGCTAAACACTTTGGTTTAATTGTTAGCTTACTTTATTAAATGGTCTAAATATATGTATCCTTAAAGGCGGCTCGGTTAGTACTAATAAGCTATGTTCATTCTATATCACAAGTGTGCATTACGTTTTCCCCTTTATATGGCATACAGTGTCGTTAGCGGCATCAAAGTATAATGAAACCTAGTTGCATTTTCAAGTGATAAACGTCGAAATGGGTAATGAAAATATCTCGATTCTCCATTCTGAACCTTTTCCGCCTACACTCGTCTCCTTTCGTGCGTGGTTGACCCTCGCTTCTATCATATGCGTCATCACCAACGTCATTAATCAACTCCTCTAAACAAAACTTAAAAACAAACCATCGTTCTCTGATTCCCGAGGTCTAAATTCTTCCCCATGTGTCTATTTATCTTTTCTTTGAAGATGTATGTCAAAGATATAGTCGATGGTGAAAATAGAGCAAGCGTCTCTGTTGGTTTATTGAAAACCAGATGATGTTGCTAAAGAAATCGAGAGGTGTCAAACTCCGCATGCAATTCATGATACAATTGACATTGCTAATATATATATATATATATATATATATATATATATATAT
>MNPL01000985.1:0-21275 GCA_002081605.1 Tropilaelaps mercedesae | reverse complement strand
TATATATATATATATATATATATATATATATTCGTAACGTAACTTAAAGACGAGAGCGGACGCTGTCCGTATTTACGAGCAACGCGTTTTTCTGCACCCAGTGAGGACTATCGGCTCGGTGAGGGGCAGACTCCATCGAAGGGGCGTTTCATGCAGCGTCAACGGCGTTACCTTGTGCGATCTGAGTTGGATGGCCAATATGGCGATTTGGAATCGCATTTTTTTAATCGGCCGATGGCCCAGTTTATGTGGTACCCAGCATCTTCTTTTCGCTCTTCGGACGTCTGGCTTGAATGGCGGACCGATCTTTCGAAATTTCTAAGTGTAAACATCTCATTTCGCCAATCTATTTGGAGCGAACTACTTCTTGTTCGATGGTCTAATAATGGTGGCAGAGCGAATGCTGCTTGTGCTTCTTCTCTGTTACGGGGACGCTATCCGGGGCGTTCATTAAGCGATCATTTGCAGAACAAAACGACGCCCATTGAGCAGTTTTTTTCGCATGTCGCAAGCGATACTCGATTGCCGCCATTCGACCTAATGCCTACTAGGTCGAAATTACACTGGCACCTCTCGCTTTCGGAACGATACGAGAATCAATAATCTTGTTGACGTTGCATTTTGCATTCACCTCTCTCTCGTCAAAACACCCACCCGACCGACCGGCTGCCGTTGAGAGGCCATTTATTATCAGAATTCCGTCTCCACGAGCTTGTCTACCCCTTGCCTCAGCGTCGTGCCCAGCTGAAAACCTGAACATGCCCATCAGCTGGGCTGTTTGTGTAGGAGATTTGAAGAGAACTCATTTGCAGATAACTGGGCCGAGTAACAGCAGTAATACAATGACGTATTTTATGGCTGTCGATGGCGTGCAATTGCTGTTGTAGCAGCAGCTCCGAGTTTAGAGTTTCTGCTTTAATTATTCTGATGAGAGCGCAAGCGTTGTGAACTGTTTCGTCAATGAACTGCATTTGTATCACATTCGTTTTTCCACGCAGTCGATCCTCATGCTGTTGTTGTAGTTGTACGATCACCACCATCACCATCGTCGTCGTTGTTGGTGCTACTGTTCCGGTTTGGGTTACGACAAGCTCTGATATCTTCTTTGTTCCGCATTATATAGTACGAGCGTGATACTGCCCAATGCAGCGACATATAACGGCCTTCGAAACGCTAGTAAAACACGATCTATTCATTATCTGTCGGCGAATCGTGACGAAAGTGATCTGTATTGGCCTCTCTCACAACAAGCAGTAAGGCTCACTTTTGAGCCAGCAAACTTCTGCAGAACTATAACTGCCATGTCAATAGGCCGTGCAGTCATACGGATGTGGCCGTACGCAACCAGCAAGGGCGGATAGACAATCACGCGGATCATTATACGTGCAGCCGTACGCCGTGTGGCTCGAGGGCTATTTTGCCCCCTGTATCGTGTAGGCCAATGATGAGGTGTGCTCCTCCTGCATTGCTTCGGCGTTCCGCCGCTCAACGGCCCCTCACAGGAGAACGAGCTCCAGCGGCCGACCCCGGTACAACTGAAGGACAGCGCAAGCGAAGAACCGGAACGAATCTGCCGCCAGCGTCTTCGTCGACTGCGAACGGTGGTTGCGGATGCTGAGTATGAGCTAAGCGGAAGCGCTCATGCACCTTCCCTCTCCTACCGGCCCCGGTTCGGCTCGGGGGGAACCTTAGCGTTTGTCAGAGGACTCCGCCTATTGGCAGGCTGGGTGGCCTGTGCCTCTCTCGGCATCCTAAGGAGTTTCCCCGTGTCTCAAGAATGCAGCCGAGCAAGTATACTCGAAGGAGTGTCGAGAGGCTGGTTCCCCCTGGAGATCGATTTCAGCTCCGGCGACAGGACGAATGACTCTCCACTGGGCCGGGAAGGACAACAGAGTATGCAGCCGGCGTCATGCGGGGCCGGAGCCACGAGACAGGCTACTGTATTCCAGGTCGTTCTACAGAACTGTTTTCTACATATGGGGCAGCTGGTCTACGAAACGCCACAGTGCGCATATCTACAGTACCTCCGCCAATTCCGACGGTCTAGGTAAAAACGTTCGCAAAAACAATTCTAGATCTCCTCTATTCATCAAAGAGTGTCTCCGATATGGTGCGTGTTTATCTCCGGGAATCCATCCTAGCCTAGGTTAATTTCGTTGGCCTTCCATAGCTGATCGGTGCTGTGTGCTTTACTAAGTGGACGGTGCCCTTTTCCAGGCAGTCTGTCTATGTCATCACACGACGCTAAACGGGTCTGTGGTTGCATATAAACGACCAGACCGCATCTTATCGGCAACGGGTTTGTCTAAGTGTTCCGCGTAGGAGCCGTAAGCCAATCTGCAATTCGACGAGTTCAGATCATTGAAGCACATTGGAGGCTCTGGTATACCTCTAGATCATCATAGGTCATATTAAGGCGCGCAACATTGTTAAGAAACTGGAACAAGCGGCGAGCAACGATTCGACGTTTGTTCTTAGTCCAAGGTCAAATCTCTCGGATTTAGTGCACAACCAAGATCGTTCAGCCAATTAAAACCATACCAGCCGCCCCCGAATGTAGGTATTCGGTAGTTAGCCGACTCATCAGACTGTTAAAACGGATAAGTTGTCTTCTCAAAGTTATTTGCCCAAAGCTAGGGGAAATTTTCATAGAAGTCCAGCTAACTTGCAACGTTTACTTCCACGCCGTACCCACTTAGGTATGCGAATCGAAGTTCGCTGGTCAGTGCGATTCGCGTAGAATCTTGATTTCAGTAACGGGCAGATGGTGCAAAACCTACACAGGCAAACTGGGTTTGTCTGCCGATTAAGAATTTGTCTACCGTGTACTTATTATCTGCCAGTGTAGGCAGCTGTCACTCAAATTCTAAGCAAATACCTGTTTCGTCAGCTTCTTCGTCAGCGAAAGAATTGACGTTTGATTAAGCTTTGCTATTTTACTGGTTTTTGGGTTTTTTTTTTTTGGATAACGCAATGCACCCGCACAGTAAAAAAAAAAGACACCCAGTATATCGGTAGCTCAACAATGGGGCTGTCCAAGGCTTGCAGAAACCGAAAGCTGAAAAATATACTATAGGGCGGACACCTCGTCGGTCCCGTTGGGTGCTCACGGCTTCACCCGCACCGGGGGCAAAAACCGGGGGCGTATATACTCCATCCCCGTGGCACCTGCGGCACGAAGACGTGTTCTAGGCCGAGGTGGTACGACATCAATATGTACGCTGGAAATGTCTGACGCAGGCCGAGGTTCTCGGGCCGTTCCAGGCCTTTAGGACATCCGAACCGTCAGAACCGGGAGGCCGGAGTTCCTGTGTAGGCTGAGAGCCACTTTCGCTAGCGACCGCAAAGAGCCCCTTGGAAGGGTGACATTGCAGGGCGGCCGCGACGTACGAAATATGGTTGCATACGTTTTGTGACCGTGTGTAGGCTATGCACTTAGCCCTAGTCCATTACCACCGGCGTCACCTCGAAACGATTTTGCCTTGTCTCCATAGTTCACCCCCGGAAACGAAGCCAAGTCAGTGCGATAATGTGGGATTACAGTACTCACGCTTTTTGTCGACTGAAGTCGGATCTCGGCGTGCAGCTCTGGGGCGAAGCGACTTACGTAGCCTTACTCTAGGCTGCAATTTCTAGAAGATGGTGGCGTCATCAGGTGAACACGGGCGTCGCATTGCGTACGGGTCCGCCAGTAGACGGTGAGAAACTCGGATCGTGTTCTGTTTTCTCTGGTCTAGCCATCTCATTTTGTGGAAAATGTGGCGTGTGTTTTGTACTCGTTTAACGTGCTGGGCGTACGCGACCTGTGAACCTACGTTGGCCTGTTTCGAAATTTCGCCAGCATGCCTCTGGCCGGCGGCGGTTCTGTGAAATTGGCTGATGGTGTTTGGCGACGGTGGTGGGTGGGCGTTAGCTCCGTTAGACTCTGAGGCTTAGAGAATAGTTTAGAAAAAACTGACAGTGAAGAGAAGCCGCTCATACTTTGGGCCCCTAGCGGCACGTGAAATTTACCTTGCGCCGCCATAGACAGCATGTTCAAGGCATAGACGAGAAATGTAGATAAAAACATATCACACGGAATGGACTACAGACTTTCTAATGAATATATTAGACATCTACTTGGTAGCGCTTCAACGAGGATTACCATATGACAGTCGCGTCGTGCTTTTTCGAGATTATGCGGGACTCCGTCGTAAGAAAGAAATTCGCATATTTTCATGCATTTTATGTACGATTCTAGGGTTTTCATATGCTCCAGCTGACTTGAAGGACTTTGCACGAAAAAGTGGCACCTTTGATGGAGTTTAGGCGATCGTATGTGCAGTGCAGGTACTTTCTTTCGCATTGGCGGAAAATTTTAATTTCGAGGAAATTTAGAGGAAATTCACCTAGAACTAATAATTCCGTAACGGAGCTACTGCGGTGGTGATCTCGACAGGTTGCTGATCATCCGCATGGTCCCGTTATCGAATCCGCACGTCCATGTGGTTACGATAATTTCAATTAACCTTACCGAGCGTAAACGTCAACTTCGTGCAGCCTACTTTGGCCACTGGTGAATATATATAGTATTTCTATTCCTCATACATTCAAACTGAGTTCCACCTTCCTGTGGAAAGGTGGAACTCAGTTTGTACAACCGTTGTGGTGATATCGGCGCCGGAGGTTTCAACTCTAAAAAATCGCCGAAAAAAATCGTGAAATAGCTTTAGTAAATGGTCGTGCCGTTTGAACGTGCTTTCCGCTCGCTGCTGCAACAGCCGCATGAAACAGCTTTCCTTGCATATCGGCGCTCCTTGATGGCAGCAATACCTATCAAATGTAGCTCGTCATAATCTGGTAGAGGTCCAGCGGATTCTCCCCCAAGCGTGGCCACCTGCAGCTCTTCACCCATCCTCTGGCACTGGCTAACGTCACCGGGCGGGAGTCTTCGCGTCTCTCGCCGCCCGGGGTGGGCCGGAGCACCAGCTGGACTCTGTTGGAGGGTGGCTCCACATTGACTGACCCTGCGGTCGGGGGACAGAGCGGCTTCCCTCGGGGAAAACTCCGGTCGGGTTTCTGCTTGACCACTTCTCGATACTAGTTAATCGGGCCCTCGTCTCGTCCCAGCCGTTGTTCTTATTGAGAACGTCGGCCGGCGGGTGTTGATTCATATAGACGGCCGTCTTGCTGAGCTGGGTGGCGCCATGAAACGCTAACAGGCGGAATAACGAGATTGCTCGTCCAATTCGGGTGTCGGTTTTTGGCGACAGATGAGGTGCGGTAGAGCTAGAGGGTCGGCCGCCGCTGACATTGTGCAGTCCCTGGCGGCTTTCGCGTGGACAAAGTGTCAAGCCCATAAGATAGATCGTATATTAGGCGTGGCAAGACAAAGAGGTCTCGTTGGTTTAGCGCATCGCTCCATTGAGGTGACGTGCTCACAGTGGTTCAGAACAGACATCGCCAGCCTAGAAACGAAAAGTGTTAAGCGTACGTTTCGAAAATAATCGTAAAACAAGTGTTCCTGAGGTATAACAAAGAAAAACAAAATACAAAAATATATGAACGTCTTTTCTTGGGCTCATCGACTCCACCGTTGGCGGTGACACGTCAGTCTTGCTTTGCGTCATCCAAATTTCGTCTCTTGGCCTGTCTAAATACCTCGGCCAAAGCTAACGTTACGACGCATATATCGAGCATCTCGGAAAAAAGCTGTACTCCTTTCGTTGCCGCCTATGACCTACGAAGGATCCGCTATGCCGAAGTTTTTGGGTGACTCATAATAGCTCCCTACAAATTCATTCTCTTCAATTCTAGATAGCCGCGCCATTATTTTCCAGCACTTGTCCTTGTCTTAGGGAACCTAGACAGGTTGAAAAAGGCTGCAACACGATGAGCCACATTGAAATCAGACGCCACTGTTACCGCATGAAAGCGCTGTACCACGATTTCGAATCTTAGCGCGTTCCGTACTTCATATGATTATTCCATACTAATTATTGTTGCCAATATTCAAGTGAAATTGGTCTTTTGCTCCGTAATTGGTCTCGTTTGACTCTCGAAGCCTTCGAATTGACAACTATTGCTTACCAATGGCACACCCTAGACGCGCTGGTGGCCGGGTGGCCACACAACTCGTTACGTGTGCCTGCGGACGTAAAAGGCCCTCAGTCATTAATAGGATGGAGGGAAGGACGCAACACAGGACAATCGTTCGGGGGCGGTAAGCGATCGGCGACAAGCCAAGGGTCAATTTCTCCTCTGGACTTCGGCTTGTTTTCCTGGCTAGCCTTCAGAAGGAGCACGCCGTTATGGTTCCTTGGCCAGGAGGAACGGCGTAGATCCCGTTTTTCGGCAAGAACAACAAAGCTGCTTCCCGGAAGAACAGCCAATAGGAAGTCTCTGTTCTCTAGCAGAATAGAGTTCAATGTGAAAGAGCGGAGTGTGGTGGGTTGGGGCTTAAGAAAAGAAGACAGAGTAACAGGAAAAAGTGGCGGTCCAAGTGGATCGCACGGATCAATAGCCCATCGAAGTAACTTTGCATTAGACCGTTGTTGAAGCAAAAGTTGAAATGTTAACGAAGCTTGGGTTGAGGTGCTGACAGCCGCAATATTGTTGTTTTGAATTTTAGAAAGGCCTCTTTTTTTGAATGGACATCGACGCAATGTTACCGCCTAGGCATGCCGGTAGTTTATATAGTAACCTTAAAAACGCTCATCTAAAATGCCCTTGTCATAACACGTGCCTGTCAAACAACAATGGAACGGCTTACCGCAGAGCTAATGTGTTATGATAGGCTGGAAAGTGCGATTCTAATATACGTAATAAAACTCGAGTGGGTGTCAGCACCCCCGGTGTAAACTAAGCATTATCAAAACACACACGGTAACGATTTGAGTCGAGCGACAGGCAAAATTTCCGGGACTAATGACGAACAGTTTTTCATATACGTGTGTATATACGATCTTATAAAATGTTTTTCAGGTTATAAGAACGGAAACCAGATGATCGTTGGCTTAAATGATTTTCGGCGGATGATAGGAGACAGAGCGTTGGTTGAACGCCCGCCCATCATGAACGAAAACCGAGTTCCAGTCTTACGAAAAAAACATGCCGGGTACAAGGTGGCTTGTTTTTTAGCTCCGCAACTCGATTAAAATGATACGCCGTAAAAAGTTATTATAGTATGCATCTACATCTATTCAGAGTGAAGTCACTGGCACAACTGGCCGCTTTTGGCTGATATATATATATATATATATATATATGTGCATGCGAATAGTAAATAGGAGAAAATCTAGTTGCATTCCTCAGAAATTGAAACTCATTGGGGCCATTGATTATTAGAAATTTCGCCAATGTGCTTCCGGTTGTGTTGGTCTTTAACGTAAACGCAAGGTATCAGTAGAGCGTCGACGCTCTTTTCGTCATAGTCGTCCTGCTCCGCCATGGCCGAGACATGCGCTATGGGTGCGTCCAGCCCTCTCAAACTTGCCGTCGGACTTTTTACTCGTAACGACCTCACGGGATATCCCATTTAGCACCGCCAGAACGTGGGAGCGGATCTGAACAGCCATCTTCTCTGAATTAAAAAGGCAGGTTGAATGTACCACCGCTGTCCGAAACTATACGAATATTGATCTTCTCAAAATGATCACGGCATCCTCGTATGCAGAGACCGCATGCGCTCAGTCTATGCAGATAGTCTGCGACTACCTGTCGCTCCTTTGGTGCCAGCTCAATTATAATTTCTGCAGTCAATTAGCGAATCCGGCAGTCTTCACCTTCCGTGTGGCGAGGGGCGGAATACATTGACGCGACAGAAGAAGCGGGGCATAACGATAGCCACTTACAAACACGTGCATGTTGGTACGTAACTGTCCGATGACTTCTGCCTTTGCGGTTAGTTCGCTCGATGTCACGCGTGTTCCTTTTACCGCATATTTGTTAAGTTACATTCGAGACTGTGTCTACGCTGGATTAGACTTCTTCCATGCTACGCGCACGATCTGTGCGATGCGATATATCTGCGAGGGTGCATCGCGTGCAGAAACGTCTCCGTGTGCCTCTTCTGGCACATCGTACAAGCACGATATGGTTCGAAAGTTTTGCCTTTCTTCGCCCCAGAATTTCACCTCTCTCTGTCGATTAAGTAAATGACAACCTCCTTAGAGAACGTACAAGATGTCGAGTTACGACTACGACCATGCACTGGGACGTTCACATGCCGAGATGGTTCGCGTTTATTTACACTTATTATATTATTCCTATATTCCCATAGCAACATTCTTCACAAACGTTTGCTCCAGATGACGCTTTCGGCTAAGTCATGTATCGTTTTTATGCTAAACGAAGTGTGTAGTGGACGGCGGGTGATTGGCCACGAAACCTAAAGCCTCCAGAAATCCAGCCTTTCGTCCGATACAGTTCGTCGTGTTCTTTAAAATTCGGCAGATCAGCTGTTTGATTCTGATTAATTTCTCTAGGCGACACATTTGGCCGCTCAGCGAACTTAGCCCCACCCTAACCATAGAGCGGAGAAAAATAGGCTTATCATGATCGACTAGGCCTTTATCGTCTCTCTCTCTCTCGCTTTCATTTTCTCGCTCTCGCATCCTTGCTCTATCTCATCGCGTCCCGTAGGTAGAGGAAGCTAATTTGCCATGGAGCAGATTGAAGGGCCTTGGCATGCAAAGCATCCACAAAGCGTTCAAACAGGTCCCTAAGGGCTTAATTAGCTAGGACCGACCAGACCAGGCGCAAGTGGGACGTGCCGCTTGTGACACTTTTTTTTTTTTAGCGGAAAGCACCAGCGAACTCCGAACCGGCGCGGCTTGGAGAACGTCCGTTGATTGGCGCTGTTCAACTGAGCCAACACACCGGAAACTCGTTCCCGCCGAGATCCGGGCGTTTTGTCGACTGAAGTTCCGCAGAGGCGTTTCCAAAGGTGCTCTTGTTGCTCGGGTGGCTGTCACAGCTGCCATTGTATTTACTACTGTAGTCGAGTACTTCGAAGCCCGATAGAAGGTCACGCATGAACGCGTACCGCTCGGATAGGCCCTGCGTGGTTGGAGGTGGGGAGAGACCTCGCGCAGGTCCGGCGTCCTTTTCGCCGTGGCTTGGTAGGTAAGGGGGCCTTGCAAATATTGGGGGTTCACGCTATTTGGCAACGCTGGGTGTTGCGTGCATCGCACGATTGGTATCGGCACAACGAAACAGTCTAACGTAAGGCCGACTGTCCACTCACGTGGATTAGCGCTTAAGGAATTCTGCGTACACATGAACAAGCACCAGTAGAGCAGATGACTAATGAGAGGCTCGGCTAATAGTGTAACTGCTTAATGATATGGGTACCTAGTGAGAACGTACCTAAAGGAACGACCGCGAGGCGATGTATATATGGTTTCTTGTAGAGGAAGCCGTGAAAAAGTCCCGATTTCGATATGCAATATACCAATAGAATGTTCACATAATGACAATTAAATACTGCGGTAGTACAACCGTTAGAGCTGTACGGTCGTATAGATGTGTAGAATACTTCTGCATGGTATGCGTTTTTTTTTTGCAAATTATGGCAGCAGAATCACTATTGTTATTAGTGTCAATTCTATTATTATTATTATTATTACTATTATCGGCATTTGTATATATAAGCAACAACGTTTTCCTGAACCCACAAGCTGTAGGGGTTTAAACACCAAAGTTTAATCGTCGATACTATGGACACGGGATAGACCTGAAGCTCTACAATTGCGTTTCGAGGCTTCTGCAGACCCACCTGACCGTTCGGCGTCTCCTTAGAACTGCCCCGAAGGGAAAACTTTTCCCTTGCCTTGGGTCGGTTCGCACCGTTAACCCCGTTATCGTATTGTTGCAGACCCATTCCAATACACAGTATTTGCAATGCGACGCCAACGAGTGGCCAGGCGTCACCCCTTGCTTAGTGTATTTCAGAAAAGATGTACCGAAAACCTCTCTCGTAGACGACAGCGCTTCGGAGAATTCTTCTCCGGGTGATTAGATGAATTGCGGCTTCGTAGCAGGTTTTCGTCCATTCTCGGTCCTGGCTTAGCTTTCTTCCCGGGTGAGATAGACGCGATGAGAGCCACAGTATCTATCCATAGCTACGAGTGAGCTGCTAGGACCATCGTTACAATAGGACGAGGCACTGGCCTGGTGGCCTAGTGAGTCGGACGTCCAATAGCCATCAGCTGCCGGGGGCCGGGGTTGACGCGGGGTCACGGCGCTCTTTTACGTTAGGTCCCATAAACGAAACGTTACCGTGATGCTCTAGGGCATTTTAAACTAAATCGAAGTGGCCCTACAATATAATATGATATTTTATAACGCCTCTAAGTCCAACCGTCCCTTACCATGGCTACGGTAACCGTTCTACCAGCCTTAAACGAATGACCTTCACGGCATCCTACGACTCTCCTGAAAAAGCTCTCTATTGAATTCAGGTGCCTTTCCCAGTAACATATCGTAGTGCTTTCTTCTTGGAACTCTTTCCTGTTACATCTTCTCTGATCAACGTGATGCTACCATAACCTGTTTGTCTGATATTTATGGGATCGATCTGGCGGCAGGTTTGTTGCCCCTCGGTCACCCCAAGGTCTCGGCGACCTTCTAACAGCAACTGTGCGGGACTGAGGCCTCGCCATCGGCAGGCGCGAAATTGTCGATTGAACCTCAAATGTATTCATTTGCTGAACCCATCGCGGCTTGAAAAATCAGGCCCCTTCGCTGGCTGGTCCCCGTTAGACGGGTATTTATAGACGTTTATCGGCGATGATAGAGGCTATGCGACGCAGAGGGCACGAACAGCGTGAGACCGCCGACGTCAGAAATCTTTGCGGACGACGTCGCGAAATCATCTATAGCGAGACGCGGGGCAGGGCTGGCGGCGCTGGAGATCGGTTTTATTGGCCTTCATAAAAATTCTCTGGTTCTTTTCTTTCTTGCCGCCAACCTACGCCGAGGAACTATCGTCTTTCCTCGATATATGGCGAGCTTTCACCCTGCGTGAGCGATTGTGGGCGTGAGTTTTTAATACACGCGCTCGGACGATAGAATTAAACTGAGGACGCTCTTAAAATAACAAACGTTGGAGCCGCGCGGCCATAGATCGGCCCCGAGCCTCGGAGCTCAGCTCGACGTCGTTCGTCAAAATGTCTCGCGCCCAGGTATGGAAAGGCGATATTGGCGATCGAGCAAGGTGTGTGCCTCTGTGGCTGTATCTTTCTGAAATTGTACATTTATCCTGCATACGCGCCTCTGGCGTCGCAGACAACTTGCTGCGATAAATTAGATGCATTTATGGATCTCGTTGAACTCTTAATTAGCCTTTCGAATTACTACATGTTTACTAATCTTCATCGGAGCCAGTACTACAGAAGTGCCTGGAACCCGAAAGCGCAGAATGCACCTCGGTCCGAATGCACGGACAATCGTTTTTGCTGTTCCATTCAGCTTCATCGCTGTACCTTGAGGGTTGCCGTCCCCGCTTCAAAACTCGGTCTGACATAATCAACGCGAGGTTTTCTTCAGTCGCTCCAGACCTTCAGGTGCTGAAAACAACGACCATCGTTTTTCCGAAGACCTTCGTTGCTCTGCCTGCCGGCCTCTAGCGGATACCGAAGCCATCCTAGACCTTTACGGAACTCCACTCCTCCTCCTCACTCGGGTCCACCAGCCATGTGCTCATGTAATGCCTATGGAGTGCCTAGTGTCGATAGAGCCTGAACCGGAGTCGATGCACTCGGGGGCGTTCGTTTGAATGAATATTCATTCGCATACCCCCAGTGCCATTGTCGCGTGGGCCCTCTCATTAGAAATATGTCATGATTCTGTATCAGCTTCGTCGTCAGCCTTTAGGCCCCGCATTGTAGATCGGCCAGCTTCGTCTTCACGAATGCCCTCTCGGCTATTCTTGGCTTGATACCCGGGTCAAGCCCATCCTTTTGTCAACTGACCGTTTCGCATACGTAGGACCACTGCGGCAGGGGTTAGCGACCACCGTGGGCTGAGCAGCTACCATGAATGGCCTTTCTTTAATGTGCACGCACGCACGCACGCTCAAATCGGCCCTCCTGTATTTCATACTAAAACTACCTGCAGACACCAGAATTGGTTCAGAAAGGGACCGCTGAATAACGGCTTCTTACGGAAACGGCTCAGTCGAACGCCTTTAATCTTCGGTAACTTGACGGCAACAATTACGAGGATGAGCCTTCGCGGGGTCCGACCTAATCCCGATTCACACCTCTGAGCGGCGAGGTAGCCATGGAGAGTGTATCACTAAACTCGTACGGCGTCTCTGAGGTGCGTTCGGTCATTACGTATGCAAATGTATCGGGCACCGTCTTTGTGCACCGTCGTCGTGCGTTTGACGCGGAGAAGCAACGCCTGTTGGAGAGCACGGAGGGAAGGCCGCGCGTTCTCGGAGTTCATCCTAAGCACAGGTGGGAACGACCGAGCGAAGAAAACTGTAATGCACGCGTCGATCACGAAACAGCGGATCGTGACAAACTGACTGTACCCGCAGACGAAGCGTTGACCGAGTGGGACACGCCTCAGGGAATTGGTACAGGTATATTGAAATGCAAAAGCCGACAATTCTGCCTGTTCATGTTTTTCTGTTTTGTTCTCAGCGCGCGAACTTCGCTCGGGACCTGCTGAATATCACGGTTAATATTGACCCAAGGTCAGACTAGCCGAAAGGCTAACTCCGATGTATGTGGTCGGCACAGGTTTTCTCTACCTAGGTAGGTCGTCACCTCGACTGTCAGCAGTCGGTGCCCATTCCAGTACTTTGCCAGACTAGTACCATTCCAGTACTAGTCTACGCACAATTTCGAACAATGCTCTCACCGCGGCACCCGAACCGGGAGTCGTTCGCTATCGAACGCTCATCGAGGGCTAACGAAAAAAGTCGTTCCGAAATCGAAGGCATCGCAATTGAGTGACAAACGAGTACCCCGTCATAATCTGATCCATGTGAGGCGGCCCTGCCTAACGGAGATGTTTGCCCCTGGTAGCTGCGCGGCCAAGCGCGATAATGGACCTCTTCTGCCTAACAGTTGGCTGGTCATTCATCAGCGGACATATCAGAAGCCCTCTTTTTGCCCCTTGGTCCGAAAGGGAGCTCCGTTTCGAGTAGTGATGCTCGAGTTCATCAGGCCTGACTCTTTTTTTGCCGGGGCACCGCTGACAGGCTGTTGTTCGTCTACTCCGACTGGAGATAGCAGCGATAATCGTTCAGCAATCGATGTCCACTCGAGACGTCGTGATCGATGAAATCTACAATTCGTCGTCTGGCTGTAAAACCACGACGCTAGAAACGACGCTAAGAGAGGTGACACCCGAGCCAAGATACGTCGTTGAAGGAGCTGTCGCTGAGTTGTACGGGTCGGCTGCTGCTTTTTCCTGTAGGAGCTGTACGATGACGAGAAAAATCGACGACAATCGACGTCTGTCAACGCGTCCGACGGGAAAATGCATACGTCGATTCGGATGCGTCGTACGGGCGGTCCGTTCAGGTTGTCCCTGTTACCTCGTTTGTGGCTGCCGTACCTGCCGTCCGCTTCGATCAGGATCTCGTAATGCTATTTTAGGATTCTCTGGGCGTGTTTTATCTCCGGACGAAAGCCAGATCGTAAATGTGCTGTTCGGACGGATCAAACTCAGTTTGGTACAGCCAGCACGTGGATGGCTTTGCTGTTCGACGAAGTAAAATCCTAATCATGGCCATTAGAAGCGCGTAATCGATATATGGTCACTGGAGTATAAAGCCATTTATTTGTAAGGTTGCTATCGCCTTGAGACAACCTAAGCATACAGCGTATGTCAAACATCCGCATAGCCGTCGTTCGAATCAGCTATTTGTTTAGGCTGTTTTTAGGCGCAGCTGTTTTTAACGTTCCTTATCTGCTTCTAATAACAGTTTGCCGACCCACGGGGTGCCCACGGGGGTACACGTGCCAGGGGCCATATATACTTCAAGCGTTGTTTGCCCGCCTAATCGTATGTGATTTCCCGGCCAGCTTCGTGATATTGCTCGGTAGAAATAACAGAATCTCCGCCATTTTTTTGTGCCCAGCCTCTCAGCTGGGCACGCTACGGAGTCGCCCGTGCCTTTGTGGGCATTCATCTCTACTCATGTTTACGGCAAGTAATGACTATTACTGCATTGTACAATTTGCGGTAGACGTTGCAGGCTCGCTAGACGTCGTTGGCCTGAGCAGAACCCACTCTGTATTCCGGGGGTTCGTCGACCGCCACAACTGAAGCCTATCTACAACAACGTCACCCGCAGGCCCAAGCGAGTAACACAACGAATAGATATCTCACTCGACGCGGGACCTCACCGGCGCTGGGAGGCCCTGCCCGACACAATACACGCAGCATCCAATGGTCCGTCGTCCAATGGCGAGACGTGAGCGATAACCGCCGCTGCCGGCGTTCGGTTTCGAATACCGAACACAACTTCGGATGGATCGGACAAAGTGGGCTCATTAAATATTTAACAAAGCTGCGGAATTCGAATAAGCCATGTCCAGTTCAGTGGGGCCGTCAGCCGGGCCGCCTCTCCAGGGAAACGTTAGACTGGGAGATCGATGCTGGTCTCGACACTCACTGGTCCTGCTGCGGATAGGCCCCCATGGGCCCCACAGGCAACGGGTTAGACCCAGCAACAGCTTCAGACGACAGATTCAAACGGTTACGGTTGAAGCTGGTGGACGGTGCAATGGAGTGGTTGATAGCAAAGGAACTCGTGGAAAAGGGAATGGAAGAGACGAGGGGCCATCGGACCTGTCGATGTTGTCTATATGATGTCAGCTATAGCAGCAATCACGTCCGCGGGATGAATCTATGCGGACATGATACCCATACGAGCCATGTCGCAGCCCCCTGACCTTTCCGGAGTGAAGTTGTACGCGGGAATTATTGCCTTTGACGGTGATGCATTTCGGATTGGTCAAACTGAACGGTGGACATCGAACCATCGCTGACAAATGCAGAGGTATAGCGCATTTGACGCCAGACTGTTTGCCGACATTGAAAGAGATTGCATTGCGTCATGAGCGTCGCGAATTGCGTCTAACGAGCAGATTTCGTACGGCGAGGCTTATTGCAATCGGTCGCTCGCTGTATGAACAACAGTGTTCGGTCCGGAAAAAGTTAGTAAGTTATTGATGCACGATGTAGAAACGCGCTTGCCCGGAGTTATACAGTGACGAGCCCAAAGCTACCAAATAGTTGCAAAGATTTGGAAAGACTCGCTCGTTGAACCTGGCAACAAACCCGACTCTTGGGTGAATCGTCGAATAGTCAGAGTAGTTCTCAACGGTCCCCACATTGTTGCCCATTACGGGAACGACGCATCCGATTATAAGCGCCCGTGTCGTCTGATCGCACGAAGCTATCGCAGAGTAAGAACGACGAATATCAAAGCAGATCTAGAACCCTGTTTAGAGTCATCTTCCACTCGCATCTTCACGGCGCAATATACAGGCTGTCTGTTGCATACGGACTGACGAAAAATACAAATATACGTTGGACGTTCTCTGAAGTCATAATCAGATTACTCTTTTGTATTTAGTAGATTCCAAGTCCCAGTTCTGACTTTTCGGTCAATCTTCGTAAATAAGTCATTTGTGAACCACAAATCAACAACTAAAACAGAGCCAACCACTTTCGTATACCACTATCGGCAATATCTTTCCTGTGGTGCGATCTGTGTCATCGGACTGGGGGTGGATACGTTCTTAGCTTTGGCCACGGGGCAGATCACATCTTCACCAGCAAAGGCGGCTGGACACTTTCGAGTTCCCTATTTTCCACCACGTTATTACTATCTCCCTGTCTCCCAGCAAAGCGAATGATGCCTGCCTTTTTGTCACCGTGCCCGACCTCGTAAGCAATTTGCACGAATTGGCCACTTGAGCCAGCGGCTTTTTTGGACTTTTCTATCGTTTAACCTTTATCGCTCTCCGTAGCACGATATCTCATAAAACATTTGCTGGTTAAGCATAATTTATCATTTTCACAATTTTCCCCGAACATCGACCTTCACCGCGATAGAGGAGGAGACGGGGAAACGGGTGGAGCTGGGTGTTATCAGTGGGGAGATGCCCATCGTGGCCCAGCGTTTTATCGGCGCCGGTACGCTATTGAAACCTTTACCAGCATGAGTTTTTGTTCCGTACAATTAATTACCTCTGGCGAGAAGACCTTCAAGTCCACCGGTGGCCAGCCGACGTCGCGTACCGACGTTAACATAAAATTATTCTTTTCAAATCAAGCCGAGCAAACCTCGAGGCGCTGCACTGCTTCCTGGCCGGAATGATCTGCTTGAAAGATAACGCGATACGAGATGTTGTGGCTATTAATACACAACGCAGGCTGCTGTCGCAGTGGCATCGCAGCGAGCTTTTGTTCTAAAAATAATGGAGACATGAGATAATGTCTTTTTCCCGGACATCTTCGGGGTGCGCTCGACACTGGCATGTTTAAAAAAGCTTGAGTCATGCGTCATTGGACCTTGCCGGTACAAGTCGGGCCGGGGTTTATTCCTCTTCGCATATTTCGGCACCCAAATCTGTGTCCTCCTGTAGGTGAAAGGACGACTACGAGTAAGGAAAAATAGAATTCTTTGAATGAAGGGCAAACATTATGCCCCGGTACACCGGGCCCTTGCTCAGTGGGGGCATATTTCCTTGCCGTCAGGGAGCGCGGCAAAGTAAACAGTTTTCCACGCACAGTGTCGACAGAATATAAAGCAGTGTACGGGTAACATCACTGCGGAATATCCCAAGGATCCCCGCGTTTCCTGCTCCTCTGCTGTAATTCCACACTGACTGTGACAGCGGACTACGTCGTATAGAACGACATCTTTAGCAAATTGTCTGGTTTGGAAAGCCCTTATTCTTCTCATGCTACTCAGTTCTTAGCTGCCCTTGCCGCGGTCAATCTTGTTCGATTACGCTGCGTGCTTCTATTTGCATCCTTTGGTTGGCGGTGAGAGAGATTTCTTGCTCTTTTCGGTCAAGCGATGCGTAAAAATTAGACCAGTACGTCGAAGGTCATGGGAGCCAGAAGCCAATCAGTTGGTCCCTGACTACAGGACTGAGGCGTTTCTACGGTTCGTTGAGCTTCTGTGACCCCCTCGCCGCCGGCTCGAATAAACTGATCTAGCACAGCGGACCACCAGTAATTTTCGAGTTCATCACTGTTCGTGAGTTCTGCCGTCCACAACGCTTTAGCACAGCGCTATCTAGCAACTTCTGTGGCCATCGCAATAAACCCCTACGTTGTATCACTATGTTGCTCTAATACTTCCCAGCCATCGTGGTATTAAAGACGTATTCGACTTCCATCCTTGAGAGCAACGACGATTTATTTGGAACTGATGTTCCTAAGCACCGAGCGTCGGTCCTAGAGGTAAAACTGATATACCGAAAGTTGGAATGTTAACGGAGGTTAGGGCGGAAAGATACGTTTGATTATCTTTTGTTCTTGTCCTACTGGCGTTATCGAGTAGGGATAGAACAAGCAAGCACGGTGCTGCACTGTGGTAACACTTTGCCATGCTACAAAAATTACTCCACGCAGAACTCGCCAACGAAGCCAGATATCTCCGTGTACCCGTGTGGATGTATAAATAGTGCGGACAACTAATTGGATTGCTGTTGTGAGAGATTTCTGGAACCTGCTTTACGTATAGATAAGTTCGACCGTATAGGTACCGTATAGACCAGTGGGTGGAGTACAGCAAACCTCTACCTGGAGTTGCGAATCGACACGGAAGCAGTTATTTTCTGTCCCTGGACTTCTGCAAATGAGCCTGTAACGGCTCATATACTTTATATGCCCTCTGGCTGCAAGGGCCAAATAAAAGGAGTCGATCAATACGGGGAAGCCGGATCAGATAGCCCCCCTATTCACCGGGAGTAATGATGCCAAACATATAATGTTACTTAGGGCTCAGGTTTCAGCCGAGACTTCACTTCTGCTATTAACTCTTGACGGCAAGCATATACGGTACGATCTGGTAAAACAGGTTATTTCGGTCAGCAGCCTGAGCTCGGTGCTACCTCTCTGGCTGGTGGATAGGCGTAACCTTCATGCATGTCCGACGCCCGATCTTACCAAAACATGTACGACGAGCAAAGGTAAGTCGCAAAATCGCACTTTCCGAGGTCGCTTCCCGATGAAATTCTCGCTTCGGCATCCACACGGACGATGCAGACGGCATGGCAGAATGGCTTTATTTAAACGAATGTAATTAAGTCAACGGAGCACTCAGAGAAGATTATCTCACGAGCGGGCAGCGTTTCTGCACTTCGACGGATCGACTTCGGGTTATAGAACGATGTTCCCAGCTTCGTAACAGGTTAAAGTGCTGGCTGAGCTTAGTTTGTGTTTTCTTCTTTTCGAAGATCTTTTCATCGTTTGTTGTGCTAGCTGAGAAGAAACAATATTAGAATGGCTTATCATCCCCTTTCAAGCGTGTGGTTTACCAAAACCAGTCATGGTACACGGCCTGCTTCTGCCAGCCAGATAGAGCGAAGACAGCACTTCTTCGGGATTCGCCAGTCTGAACCCCGAAGTACAAGCCCCCTATTGGCCTTGTACTCGCTAAAGGCTAACTGTCGTTTCGGCGAGTAGAATAAGCTCGCAGTAAGGGAGAACTGAGCTCGATAATTTTTATAGCACCGACTTTGCAAATATTCCACTAGAGCTACGTTGGGTTTTGTCTTTAAAAAAATCAAGAAAATCTGGAGACCACTAAGGATAGCGGTTTCTTGTTATAGCGTGACGTTTGTATGTGTATTGATTGATGGGGGCTCGTTCAAAACCCTACCACAAAGGAAAATAGTACGCAAAACACATCTTCTTCCATAAATGCCACACTATCCGGGCTCTGCGCTATAATGACGCGATTATGCGAACTCGCCTTCTTTACAGGCATTGTATAGCGGTAACTCGATCCGCAATTAAGCCTGCCGAGTTGAAGGCCGGAAACTTGACATGAGGCAAACTCTTGCTGGGTATGTTACCTACACGGTCCTAGGTAATCTACCAACAACTGTGGCTCGAAGTGAAAAAGCGTATTCCAGAACCTAAACTACCAGTCGAATCCTCCCTCTCGACGTGGCCAGGAGAATGAAATATCAGAGCCAAACAAAATGCCTCTGCGAGAAGAACGTCCAGCCGAACAAGGGTCTCTCGGGCGTTTCAGTTAAGAGACGATAAACCGCGCGTCAGCGCTTTCTCTGTTCTAGTCCATCGAATCAGCAACACCTCTGCAGCACGCTGGTACACAGGCAGCGGTAAAACAGTCGACATGGTAAGCTATTATCTATTCGGGCGACCGATGCCATTGCACGAGGTAACGTGCTCATCATGGGACCAGCCCGCTGCTGTCGTTTAGGCGAAAGTTAGATATTTCAAAGAGACCCGGCAAATAATGACTATCAAGCACTGAACACAAATAGGAACTCAAACTTGTCATCATTTTTCCAACTTCGCTCAGCACAGTCTGTTGACGTTCGTTACGGAAATGCAGCCTTGCAACGCTTGAATTCTCGCATAAAAAACAGGTAAGGGCGTCGCGACCACTCCAATTGCCGACAAGCGAAAGCTAAACGTGAGCAAACATCAACCCGATTGTGCATGCAAGTTCAGGCATTCGTTTGGCTTGAAAGTGTTGTACCTTTTGTTATGAATCGATTATGCTGCTCAAACTAAGCAAAAATGCATACTATTCATTCACTGCAAGGTGCTTTATTAGGGGGGGTACATAAGGTCACCCGTGTTCACCGCCTCTGCCCGAATCAACGACCAGCAGCTACAGAGAACTGTAACATTGGAATACGCAAGAGTAAAAGCATTATCAAGCACTACGCGTGGAAACGTTCTTGCCTATTGAAATAGAATAGATCATATACGAAGGGCGTTCCAAGCTCGTCAGTGCCGTCATAGCTGTCATAAGTGTTCCAGGCGACCGAGAATCACTACAAAAGAGTGACATTTTCTCAACAACGTTTTTAAAGACCTTTTGTGTCCATTTTGTGATCTACGGCTCTTCTCCATCTGTAATTTGTTGCAAATGTTATGTGTGTGCAAGACGCAAGCATTGTTCTTTCGCAGAAGGTCCAGGCAGGTGTAGGAAACGGTTCGAGCTACGCACACCAATACTCGGTTGTCGGGGGGGAGCACCAGCGACATAGGGAAGGTTGTCTTTTCTTCCCTGAGCACCCACTCATCCACGTCCTTGATTACCGTCTCATCCGTTGTATTTACTAGGTCTCAGAGGGCCGATTACGGTGAATTGTCTTCTGCGACTTAGACGTTGCCATGTCGTCGGATTATACTGTCAGTCCACAGGGGATGGGGATAGCTCGGCGGCGTTGTCTTGAGTATCCCTGTGCAAAATATTCTTGACGGATCTGACCTTGCCCCTGAACGTCAGGCCGAATCTAATATGCGAGATTCTGACGCGCTTGTAAATCGCAAAGGTACGCTTGCATGTGAATATGATAAACGTATATATACATACATATATAAACATTGGAAATGCAAGTTATGTATATTTTCGTTAAATAAGCCGGTCCAAGACTCACAAATTATGAAGTTTACACTCTTGCGAATTTACATGATTGAGTATATTTTGTCCATGTTTCGGGGTATTTGCAGGGCATTGCAGGGCTAAGTTGTTTTCTTCTACGTGCTGTGTTTGATGTCGAGAAACATTGTGGGAAGTAGTTTGGGGCTTTCGCTTACGATTTTTGACGTCGAAGTCATGGAATTGTGTTCGTCTAGCATGAAAGTGAACACCTAAGATTTACGTAGAGATCACGTCACTGTATCTCATAATACATTACGGAGCATGGACATCGCAGATAGCAGGAAAATCACCAAATTGTGCTTGTAGCATATTACGTTATATGAGCATTTACAGCCGCGCGTACGAATAATCAGAGTATTTTTAACAATACGTTCTTAACATGAAAAATAGAAAATTGCACGTATAAAGCATCGACAGCATTTTTTACACATAAATAACACGACACCCTGTATATTATCGCTCCATTGTGTATTAATAAACTATTCCACATGTTAAACTAGCATTCCTTATAGTGTCGAATCGTCGAAATCGCTCAGCCATTTTGATTAAGTTACGATGAATGCAACACCGTAGGTAACAAACGTTATATCTTAAATAACTGCCAGAAATTTTTCAAAACACGTTATATCGTTCAAGTGTTCTGTTTAACACGCGACTTCAT